>JAGGCA010001538.1:3526-25385 GCA_022876805.1 Osperalycus tenerphagus | reverse complement strand
CACCTGCATACTTTTTCTAAAGTACTTTTCATACATCAAAACTATGACACATGCAAAGCAATTCTCAATTGTGATTAATTTCGGCTTTTTTCCCAATTTCATTTTGAATAATCAACTAATAATTATATGTATTGCGCGCATTCCCCGCCGCCATCAATTTTACGCGCCGGCGCACCGTCGGTCGCCGGTAGTTTTTCGCTCGGCGCCGCCGCCGCTGTCGAAATTGGTCGGCGCACAGCTCTAACTTGGACTGTTGATAAGTCGCGTGTCTCTTCGTGCATCTGTTATACCACCGCTGATCGCTTATCTGCTCGTCGTTCACCAGCCATTCATTCGTCTAGACGTGTCCACAATGCCACAGGAGACGAACGCCAACGCGTCGCAATCGCAGTGAGTTTCATGCCGGCGTGGTGCCGGCTCTCCATTGCCGATCGCCTCCATCCTCACCACGTTGTTCTTTGTCCACTCCTCTGTCAGGCTTCACCCGCCACCCATTCTGTGGGCTCAGCGCAAGAATTTGGTCTATGTCCGGGTGGCTCTGGAAGACTGTCGAGGGCCGGTCATCAAAGTGGACCAGAGCAAACTCTACTTCAGGCAAGACGCCTTAGTCAGTTTTTTGCTGACAGTTCATTCATTGATCTTCTCTCGTCCACGTGTGGCTCGAACAGAGGTAGAGGCGGCACGGAGAATAACGAGTATGAAGTGACATTGGACCTGTTCGATGACATCAAGCCGGATGAATCTAAATATGTGGTCCGCGACCGGGGCATCGAATTCGTGCTGATCAAGGCTCAAGCAGGACCGTTCTGGAAGCGACTGCTCAAGGACAACAACAAGCATCACTGGCTCAAAGTCGATTTCTCAAAGTGGAATGATGAGGACGACGACGATGACGAGGGACGCGGGGCCGACTTTGAGGAGGTGAGCAGTGAGCCATGAGTATGAGCCCGAACACATCCGGTCTGTGATAGTCGTTCGGTGCCCAGGTTCCGGTCGTTTGACAATTAACATTAGACGTAAATATTTTCCTTGTGCAGATGATGCGTCAGATGGGCGGTCTGGGAGGCGCGGATAACCCAGATTTCGGCGATTTCGACGAGGGAGAAGCCGGTAATGACTCGGATGACGAGAAGTTACCCGACTTAGAGTAGAAGAGAGGAGCACCTATCGGTGTTCGGGGCGCGTTGGCTCCGAAATTATGTCGTGGATCACGACTCGTGAGCTTCTTCTCGTCGCACCCTTCACACATTTGCACACTTTATTGCGTTATTGTCTGATGTTCGTTTGTAAGTCGCAGTACATGAAGCGAACACGTCCGTCGTTTCAGATTAACTAGCTGCTGACAATTTGATCCAGTCAGTCAGTTAACATGCGTCTCGAATTTGGTTTTCGTTTTCGTTTATTGACCCGCACTCCATTGGTGACACCAAACAATAAATTATTTGTGTAAGGCATTTTTCGCTCGTCTTTTGTCGTTTTGTTCTCTTATTTTAATGTCCTGTCACCGCTCACCACTCACTGACAATAAGTTGGTCATCATATTTTCTAATTCTTCAGATTAATGTCGACTATTTCTACCACAAGCAATCATGATACATGTACGAATTGAGTGCTTACCTAACAAAAAGTCAGTCTATCTGTCCAGTTATTAGCTAACTATTAGTCTGTATTTGTCACCAGCTAACTGTTTATGTAAGTACTATTAAATCGAGATTCTCAAGTCGAGTTAATAGCAGTTTTGTTCCAGTTTATTCGAAGCTGATTTACTGCAATCGATATTACAAATAGGAGGACAAGCTGGGCTAACAAAGTCGAATTTGAATTTGTTATTTTGTTAATCGTAGGTAATTAATTAATCAGTTATATAAAATCCGAATCGCTTCTTCCTCAGATCGCTTTGCTTCGTTCAACGCGTGCCTCGAATCGAGTCCAACTTGTGTGCTCGCTTCGCAATGATAATGGAAGAGAGCCTAATAATTACACATTACATTCACATCGAGAAATGATTATTACAATAGAATCGAAACATAGGTATATAGAAAATAACCTTCAGTGAAAAAGGCGAACTCGACAATTAACTGTGTAGAAACAAAATCAAATAACTATGTCAGTTAATTTATCCGTCTTAGTGTTCGAATTGCGCGTATTCATCACCAGCGAAATGTGTCGTGCAAATTGTACCATGAACAAGCCTAACGGGGACGTTCGTCTTCCATCGTACGAAATCAGAGTTCAGGCCCACTTCCGATATCTACTGAAGATGAGTCGGCAGTTCGGTTACTTGTGTTAACTGTGACACTCACGCAAACTGCGTTCACCGCACTTGTGTCGCGATTTTGACCACACTCTGCTTTCCGCTCCACTCCAAATCCACCGTAAGTAAAATTAAATTATCATATACAGAACGTAACAAAAAGCGCAGCTTTCTTGACTAGCTCGGCGATAAGGTAAATTTTATCCAATAGTGAGTTCCAAGTTGGAACTTCCAACGTGAATGACACAAATGGTTTCTTGATTCACACGTTGAAATTCAAATACCAATAAAAATCACACGTAAAGCAGTGTTCTTGAGCAGCTTCGCACAACGACCAAGCGGTCGCGGTCCGGCCGGCCGCATTGCCTAGCATTCACTTTCGTCATCCCAAGCGTCGTCCTCTTCTTCGTCTTCGCCACCTTCTTCCTCGGAATCGCTCAACTCCATGGCGACGCGTCTGGCCAGGATCGAAGCGACGTCGTGCAATGGAGTGGACTTTTCCACTTCCTTCTGTCTCGAGTCCTCCACCCTCCTCAACTTGATCCCTTCGCGGATGGCTGCCAGCAGGTCGCTCCGTGCGTCCGACTGCACCACGTGAGGGATGAGAGATGTCTTCTTCAGCTGTTGCTGCTGTTGTTGTAGCTGAGCCGCTGTCGGAAGTCGCGAAGACTGTTGTTGCTGGTTTCTCATGGCCGAAGACTGACTATTACCCATCTTGCTGTCGATCGTATCATTCGAACCGTTTGGCAGTGAGGGTGGCGGTGGTGGCGGGGGAGGAGGCGAGCCGAGTGAATCCGATGCGACGTGATTATTACTGTGCTGTCCGGGCGATTTCGATGGCGCGCTAACTGGAATGTGGTTGGCATGCAGATCTCGATTTATTGCCGACAACGGCAGAGGAAGATCGTTGTGGAAATGCTCACCGTTGACAGATGCATCGGTTGGCATCGGCGGTGGCGGCGGTGGAGGGAGCGAATCGCGTGTCTGGTGGTGAACAACGCGCTGCTGCTGACGACCACTGCCAACCGCCACGCCATTCGTCATGTGCTGGTGCTGCGGAGTGCCCGGGCCACTGGACGAACCGCTCGACGGTGGAGCGGGTGGCGGTTGCGATGGGCGATTGGTTGCCGAGCTCGGGCGCCGTGTCGGCGTTCCTGCCGAGTTGGCCATGCCAACGTCACTCGAACTGTTGGTCGGTGTGGCAGAAGCGACGTAAGGCGGTGGCGGAGTATTGAACGGTGCCGCTGACGCGACGTTGTTAGACATCTGTGAGTGATTGTATTTCTGGTATTGCGACTGCTGCTGGCTGTACGCTGGCGGTGCGCCATGGTGGTTGTGATTCTGATATCCGTGCTGCTCGATATACTGCTGATAGGCCATGTGATTGAGCTCGAGCGAACTAGGTCGTTGCATAGTTGCGGTGTAAGGAATGTTGCTCTGATTGACATTGTAGGCATTTGGCAGCGGATGTTGTAGTAACACAGGTTGGCCGTCGATATAGACGACGTTGGCGGCGCCTGACTGCAGGATTGCATTGGCGTTAGCGTTCTTCTCGTCGGAGATGAACTCCTGAGCGGCGACCATCTGCCGGTACCTCTCTCGGGTGTTGGCTGGCTGTCGCACCTTCTTCGGTTTCTTACCCTCACCACTTGCTAGTTTGGCACGCGAGTGAACCTTTTTTCCGGCGCGATCTTGCAGCATCTTCTCCGTGTCTTTGAGCATTTCCTGTCGCCACAATTCGAAAAAGTAGTTGGGATCCGTATAGAACTTGAGTCCGTCCTTTCCATCGTCCCGATACGGGTTGAGTTTGTCGAGTGGTGGCGGCTTGTCGCACGAATCGTAGACATCGTTAATCGAGGCGGGCAGCGTGTCGCGGGTCACCACCTGCTGGTCGTAGATCATGCTCGACTTGAATGGTTTGCGCAGGTGGATGTCGTGCAGCGACACCTCCTCGACTGACGAGTCCAGACTTGTGACCTTGGCCGCGAGACGGTCAACGCGACCCTGAAGCGAACTCGTACGGGCAATGATGCAGGTCGCCTCGGACACGATGCCACCGAACAGTTCCTCTGCGTGTCGGGACAGTGACGACAGTTGCCTGATGATGTTGGCCAGGCACCCGTTGGTGACGCACTCGAGCTCGTTGGGGATGTTGATGGCTAGATTGCCGGACGCGTCGAGTGGCACCGTGCCGCGAGAGACGAACAGCGGCTCGATGACGCGCTGCTCCAGAGGCATGACGGCGAGCGCGAGATCAGGACACGGACCAGGAGAGGGCAACGATGTGATGCCGAACTCAGCGAAGCGACGAGTGGGTCATGGATGTGGCCGAACTTCGTTCACCTGATGGTGTCGATCGTGGTTGCAGGTCGAACGTCGCCCAGCCGATCGCCATACTTGAATAATACCGATATTAATACCAAGTTGGCAGAAGAATGTTCGATACACGACTAGGGAACTGGCGAGAGAACGATTCGATACTGATACAGTTCGCTGGAATCTATACTACGAAGCTCGATATGAGGATAGAGGAGTCACGTGATCAAATTAGATCGTCGTCATCGCGAACGTCGTGGACCAATTGATAATGATGGCCAGTGGCACGAGTGACCGCCGCGACTACCGGGACCACCGCGACTCCCCTTCGGCCAGCTCATCGTCCACATCGACCCGATACTCGTTGGGTGCTACCCCAGACCGTGATCGTAACCGCCCGTCTCATGTTCCGGCTCCGGACCCGGCTTCGGCTCACCCGCAATCGCAATCACACACTCACTCTCACTCTCACTCTCACCCTCAAGCTCATTCGCACCACTCTTCTCACGACCGCGATTCACGTTTGCGACGCTCGTCTGGAGGGCACATCTCGACCGGCATCATTCGAGTCAATACCGGATGGTTTCAGAAGAAGATCCACTTGAGGCCCGCGCTCCGAGGGTGCCACCTGATCACCGACGAGGTGACCAAAGCAATACAACCCGAACTGAACGAGTTTGTCGTCGGCATTTGCCATATTCAGAGTGAGTGTCGATCATCTTCCGATCAGCAATAATTGTTATTCATTCAGTTTGTCATTCCTATCTTTCACCAGTTCTGCACACCTCTGCCAGTTTAGCAATCAACGAAGTAAGTTGTTTCCTAACTGGTAATGCGGCTACATTGGCAGACATTGTGTGACGCGCCGCTTGTATTTTGTCAGAATTGGGATCCCGACGTGCGCGAAGACATGGAGATGTTCTTGTCGCGACTAATTCCCGAGGACACACCGTTTCGGCATTCGTGCGAAGGACCAGATGACATGCCCGCTCATATCAAGGCGTGTTTCCTCGGCTCGAGTCTGTCCATCACGATAACCGATGGCAAACTGAATCTGGGCACCTGGCAAGGAATCTGGTTGTGCGAGCATCGGAACAGGGCCGGATCAAGGAAGATCGTCATCACCATCAACGGCGCGCTGAGAAGCTAGTTAATGATGGATCGCTCAAATGCATACTAAGGAATAAATAAATTATGTAATCGTCATTATCGACGTGATTCGCACCAAATCGGCTTGTTCAGCTCGGCTTCTTCATTGCACAGTGCAATTTTCAACTTCAATAGTCCGACAAACTGCTCAGTTGATGATTCGAGTTCCGCTGTCGAGTCGCGAATTAACTGTCGCCGCCACGTTCGTTTCATATCAGTCTGTCGTTGCTTGTTTTGTAATTGTAATTACTACATAGAGTTATCTAGTTGGTCAACGAATTGGTGTACGCTCAACGAAGTGACGAAATGATGATTGCATCATGGAAGTGTGTCCAATGTGAGGACACGAGTTGGTGAGTATGTAAATACACCACCGATATTATGCATCACGTCCGTCGCATACAAAGTGCTCATATGTTACATTACCTGTTTCCTATGTTCGTTAGCGATCAACTAGTTAATTAATTAATTAATGCTCGGTTGAGACGAGTGAAATGGCAATGATGACGAACGATGAGTATGATCGTCACAGCAGACGTGTAAACAGCGTTTCATTAAACACAGTCTCAGTTGTTCAGTTCGCCTACGACTTTTCGTTTCATATCCTCGAGCCAAATGTGATGACATTGTCGGTGTATTGCATAATACACTTTAATACACTTTTATTGACATGCTCACATCTGTACGTAACTTGAATTAATTTGGCATCTCACATCCTGTATAGTTGCAGGTCGAGCCGAAATGAATTTTGGATCTTTCTGATAACTTAGGGCTCTTTGCCGCTCGGATTCGATTTGATTGATTCGCCACACGTCTCGTGTTGTCAACGCGGCGGCATATAAATGAAGAACGTAACTGATTGAAGGCTTTGATGAAGAAGAAGACGTCGGGAAAGCGAACGCTGCGAACGCTCTGACACAAACACGAAGAAGGGCTTCTGCCGCGAAAAGTTTACAAATGTAACAAACATCTAAACATTTTATATACGGTCCCCTTGGCTCAAAGGCGTATCACACCTTTGCACCCCCATATCTCGGAACCCGTTCACCGATTTGGTTGGCAAACTAATCCAAGCTCTCGGTACCCTCTACCCATGTGCCAAATTTGGTCCGAATCAGTTTTCATTTACACTCGTTGTCGTGTCCACGGACAGACAGACAGACACATTTGATGAATACATGAGTGGTGTTCCGCTAGGACTGAACCCAGTAAAACAAAGATCGCAGTAACTGAACTGATTTGATGTATTTGAGACGCTGTCGAAAGAAAGGTCGGGCACGAGGCATGTGCACGATTTGATTTTTGGGTGACAAAACTGATTCAAAGTGGCGCTACTGCTAAGGCAAACAGAATTTGGCAAACCGATCATGATGATGATGAACATTAAATTTGATCGTGACTCGGCTGCACTGTACAACATAGGCATTTGAAGACGACAGACATTCGATGCATTCCATTCCACACCGCTTTTTGATTGCATCGCTTCCGCATTGCCAAATTCCGGTCGTGTGAATTAGATGAGGTCTCTCTGCTACTTTCTGTTTCTGTCTCTTCATCATTTCGGCGGCAATGATATGAGCAAGTAAATAAATGATTGATGAATCGATGAATTCGCAGCAGCAAGTCTCTTATCCTTGCGTGCATCGTTCTCTCGTTCGCTCGATGTCGGCCCGCAGTCCGCTGTGCCGTCGCAGCATCATCCTGAGCACACGCGCAGATGGTGACCGATGCACGACTCTTCCCGTTTGGTCTCCGCGCTGCGTCATCCGCATCTGTGTGTCTCTCTCATGTTCGTCTCCGTCTTACGTTTGTTCCCTACCGTCGCGATTCTCTTTTCTCCATTCTCCTCCCTTATCAATGGTTACGTTTTTGAGGATGTTGAATCGATGCTGGATGAACGATTCTGGGAAATAGAGACTAAGCTTGCTCGCCGATCTGTGTTTACATTGTGCTACCTACGCTCGGGACGCCGAGCATTCGGTGCCGGAACTCTCAATTCAATTGCAGAATCTCGGGCAGAATCTCGGGCAGAATCTCGGGCAGAATCTCGGTTCTTTTGATCGCAACACTTACCACCGAGGAGTCTTTCATCATATTCCTAGTCGCCTCTTTACCTTCATCTGAGTGTGAGTCCAAATTCACCCTCCTCTTTTCTCGGCGTCCCACCGTGTCGATATCCGGTCGTATTGTCAATGGAACTCACCTGGTCAAACGATACTATCACGTTACGTAAGTGCGGTGGTCATTATCATTTTTCGCGACATTATATTCGGTCTAATGGTTATATTCTAAAATCATCTTGCCTTGGCTGCTCGTTGTACTACTGATTCCGTGTAACGATTTTTTACCACGCTGGCACAGTAACCTCGGCCATTAATTTTTATCACGTTGCACGTCAAATGAAATATTTATTTGGTGTCTGTTCAATTGCAGCATAATTACATCTACACTCATAATCTGACCACAATCGCCTGGATGCTATGTATAATTATGCGCTCGCTTTCCACGTAGGTGTAGTTAAATACTTGAATCGATACAACGTCAGACTCACACTGACTTATTATAATTTCACAAAAGATCCCGATTTTTGTATTGTACTTATCACTTTGCCTGATTCGGTAATTAGTCTTATTCTTAGTTTACTGCGTGAATCGAATTTTGAGCACGATTTATCAGCAGTGTTCGGTAAATACCGTCAGTGTCGCGCATCCGGGTGTCATATGACGTAACGATGGTGACGACCATCACTATGATGATCGTCCAGAAAATATCCATATCGCGAGATCAGAGCTTCGAACACTTTCATCTTGCGATGATAACTTCGCTATTGCATATGATAAGCGCTCGAGGCTCGCTGGTCGATACTTGAACAGTCGTCAAAAAACGTTCATAAATTTGTCATAAACGATTATCAGATTATGACAGTGATGATGATAATGATTACGGTTGCAGCAACATTGCACCCATTTACGCGTGTTCCATTCACCATTCAACATTGTGCTAATTTAACAGCCGACTCTTTATTGGGCGTGTAAATCAGTCGTGATTCCGCTCTATTGCTTCGCGCGTCTGTCTTCATCAACTTGGACCGCTCTTCTTCTTACATCTGCTTAGCTTTGATCACAACTTGTCCGTTATGCACGAAAATATCTACTAATCTGACTGTAACTTCCTTCATTATTCACACGACACATCGGTTGTCTACCTAACTGTTCTCTTCTCCATCACCATGTTCGCGCGATACTGATTGGTACTCTCGTCAGTTTGCCGGTGCAGAGATGCATGAACATGCAGCACATAGACGTAAAGTGAACCCGATCCAGAAATGATGGCACAAACACAAATCGATCGATGTCCGTATTTCATTCTCCTTCTTGCCTCTTATTCGTGACCGTCTTTTCATTGTCCTCTTCTCTTTCTGTCCTTCGTCTGGCTTCACGCTCTTCTGCTCGAGTTGTTCCTATCGACCTTCTTCGCCAGCAGTAGTAGTAGGTGTGTGAGTGTCTTGTGTCGAGAGTCTCAATTGGAGACAATGAAAGCAGAAGCGAAAAAGATGGCTGATGTGGAGTAAGAAAAAGTTAGAATGAAACTTTGTAGCCTGCCGCCAGTGCTGATCGTGTCATTCGAGTGCTTCCAAGCGTTCATCTCGCACAGTTTGTCGCATTTTTATTTTTCTTTCCAACAGAAATTTCACTCGCAATGCCATGATAACGTTGTCAAGCCACCAACTGTCACGGCCACCATCATCGAGACTCGTGCGAAAATCATCAGTGGGATAGACATTCGCTTCTCTAATTAGAGCGATACCATGGTCAGCGATTAATCACTCGAATCAGCGCTCATTCTTCGATGACTATCTAATCGATTAGCAGACACCTTTGGTACATCATCACCCTGGTCATAACGTTCGTTCTGTCGGCTTTTTTCTCGCGTTCTCGTCACAGCCGTTGCATCAATCAAAACCCCATTTCGGCGATGGGCAATAAGTTAGGGTGCTCTTGCGGTCCTCTGGCCAAGAAGAATTACAAATATGAAGACACACCGTGGCAACAACAGCGACGTCGCGACGGGCACCTGCTCAGGTTATGGGCGGAAGTGTTCCATGTGTCCGCTGCCTCCGGTGCTGTGCGGTGGCAACAGGTATCCGAGGATCTCGTACCTGTCAACATCACCTGCATTCAAGCTGAACCGCACCAGACTATCTTCCACATCACTGCCTATAACTCACAAGTGGAGAAAATCCTCGATGTCCGGCTGGTTCAACCGGGCACGCGATTAGGTCAAGCGTCGGAATGCTTTGTGTACTGGAAAGATACAGCCACTGGTGACACGTGGGGATTGAACTTCACTTCACCATTAGATGCAAAATCATTTCGAGAGTGCTGCTCGCCGACGTTCAAGTTCTCTCGAAAGGCATCATCAAGCTACTCGCTTCGATTGAATGAGCCGCCAAGCAAGAGAAGTGCCGGGGACAAGAGCGGCATAGATGGCAAGAGGAAACCGCAGTCAACCCCATCATCGCCATCGAAACGCGGCTATAATCATCCTGACGAGCTCCAATGTACCTGTATGGCGGCAGAAACTCTTCATCGTCAACGAAATGGTCGTGTTCGGTACACGGCCGGCATGGCTACCAGCGCGACTTTGCCTAGATCGACGATACGACAAGACAGTGGTGGATCTTCGTACGGCTCTGTTGACCAGAGATCAGGGCCCTCGCGCGCGGTAACGGCGCCCGGCACGAGTCGATCTGCACAACAAGCGGCAGCTATCAATTACCGCAACGCTCAATATGCACGTGCTCAATACGCTCAATCAGCCCGGAAGGAACAAGCTCGAAGCGTCGAATCTGCCATATACGACAGTCGCAAACGCCAAATGGAATTGGCAGCTAAAAATGCAGCTGAAAAAACGGCGCAAGTGGACAAGTCAAAAAGTCGTAGCACGGACGACGTGCGTCGGACGGTGGCCACCGGGACGGAGGATTTGCAGCTAGATTCCCAAACACTCAAACGAATGCTGCATCCTCTCAACAATGGCTCTTCGAACCACCAGATGCGTGAAAGTGCCAAACCAAAAACATCGACAACTGGAACGAATACTTCCGGTACGCAAACGAGCACAACGCGAACTCAGTTCCTGAAAGCGAGACCCGTTTCGGTGCCGTCGTGGACCTACTCGACCGGCCGCGCGGACTCTCCCGATCGCAGTCGTTCGGCTCGCTCAGAATCGGGTCGGCGCCGTTCGCTGGAGCGGTCGGCTTGCATCGATTTCACCGACCATTCACCGCCGCCGTCAGATTACCTGTCCGATGCTGGTGCACGATGTTATGCAACTACACCTACGCCGAGTTCGAGTGGTGACGAAGCTGGTCTCCGTCACCTCTCTGCCAGACCACATCGGTCACATTCGCAACCGGCATCCAGTGACAGGATCCTAAACGAATATGAACAACAGTTGCGAAATGCCCTCGCGAAAAGTGGAGAGGAACCAGACACGTACAGTCTGCAGACGTTCGAGGTACTTCTATCCAAATCTATGGAAAATGTACAGAAATTGATGCGAGAAGTGCAGACGGAGTTGGACTCAATCAGACGAGAGGAGCGGCAGCTCAAATCAGCACCCGTTAGTGATTCAGAAATCAGTGGTGGTGACATCAACTACCTGACAGGTCGAAGCCCGTACTGGGCTCGGAGCTACACGTTGCCATCGCGGGCGTTGTCCTTCCAAGCAACGCCGGGCCCGGGCTCGGGTATCCACGGCAGTTCGACTACGGACTTGTATTGGTCATCGGTTCGTCAGAAAGTGCCCAAGACGGACACGTTGAGCGTTGATGGCAGTTTTCCGTTGCTGCACCCGCAATTATCGATGGAGAGTACGGACTCGAAAATCTACTTGACCTCATCGGAGGTAAGCAAACATTGTCATCGGAACCCCTTTCTTTGCGTTCTTAGTTGCCGTTGCGCCCTTGCCGCGATTCTGTTTCCGATCGATACGAACCTTGTGTGTTGTTCATTAATGATTAATGACAATGAATTTGCGATACTCAGTGAGCATTATGTCGGTCGGAAGCAGATTTCTTGCTTCGCCAGTCTGCTGTGTCACATTTCACGTGCTTCCTTTCGCTTGCTGGCGCGAGGCAACCCTCCTTAATTTCATCGATCGTCGTTCGCCGCCAATAATAATTTGCAGCAGAGCATTTCCGATTCGTTTTCTTTCCTTCAATTGTTCTTCTCCACTCAATTAACGGACCAACTGCTCGTCTCGCCTCGGAGTCTCCTCTGGACAGCGATTAATGGACGCGCGCCGCGACTTGATTATGGGCAAATAACTGACAAACGAGACTACCCTATAGAACAGGGAACTTGTAAATACGTAATGCGAGTTTCACTTCCATCGAGTCAGTGGAATTTCGATTCGAACGCAAGGCAAACAAATAAAGCATCAGAGATGAATGAAGGAGGCAGAAGTGGAGTGGCGATGAAGAGATAGCGATCAGATGAAAGGATGACAGATGACAGATGAGAACGAGAGACACGGACAGCAATCAGATAAAGATGTCATCGCGACAGGCGAGCGTTACGTGAATATCTCCGACTCGAACTGCACTACTTCTCTTCAGTACGTCTCGAAGACAATGCAACACAACAACCGAGCGGGAAAGCGAAAGATAACTAAATTAATTATATAAATTATACTTTCCTGGGTGCGTATCTTACTTTTAATCTTTCGGATCTGCCTTCCGCTCTTTCAATACTTCTTTCTTCGCTTTGTAGCGGGTTCAGCCCTAGCAGAACGCCGCGATTGTATTCGTCAAATGTGTCTGTCTGTCTGTCTGTCTGTCCGTGGATACGATAACGAGCGTAAATCAAAACTGATTCAGACCAAATTTGGCACACGAGTAGAGGGTCCCGAGAGCTTGGATGAGTTCGTTGGCCAACCAAATCGGTGAACGGGTTCTCAAGATATGGGGATACAATGGTGCACTATGGAAACAATAATATGCGAAGCGAAGAGATATAGTGGGGGTGAAAGGGGTGTCAGGTACCCTATTATGTAATACGCCTTTGAACCGAGGGGGACAGTATATAAGATGTGTAATGTAACTAACGTGTGGAAATTTGTCAGCGCTGAACCCGCTATTGATGTGTTTGTACAACAACCGCTGCACTGACTTGTTATATGTGTTCCCTTCTTGTTCGCGTTTCATCGTTCTGATTATTCTTCTATATTCTATTCCACCGTCCCACCACAATCGTCTTATCCACTTCTTAATTCGAATAAGTTTATTATTTTCCGTTACATTTTCCACATGCAAATGAAAGCATGAATCTGATTGTTAGCATCATGGCTCGGCTCAAGGCAAAATTGTCGCAAAATAAGTAGTCTCGTGCAAATTATTCGAAGGTCATATATATCATGCTCATCGTCAGATTTGGCTTAACCAAGGTAGATTTTTTAAGCGCATTCATTGTTTCATAAACAATGCATAGCGCATCTATGTAATCAACAGTCTGTACGTTCGATAAACAATCATAACAACTCGCAAATCGAAACCGATTTTAATGATATTTGGGTACGAAAGTGTAGCTCACTAAATTGCACCGATGTCTTCCACTCACGAATTCGGTATCAGAGTTTAGCAATTCGAGACCGAAAATTGTTTCTCATTATTGACTATGTGGCACGTGGGAGGTACCGACTTTGGTTAGCTTGAAAGGCGCTCTAACAATTCAGACAACTCTCGCTTCATCAGCAATTGCCTATTAAACAATGACCAATTCCATTAGTTACCAATTGCAGATACTCTCGTAAATTCGCATTTGGTTAGTCACTTCGGCTCCAACTTGCATAACTCGTTACTGTGATTGGTACCTAATCACAGCGTTTTTTTATGTTTGCTACGCTAAATTCCGATGCAGATGTGACATTACCTACCCTACAATATTTATTATATGTAATTTGTGTGCTTACTGTATGCATACTTACATGTTGCCGAAATGCAATTCCTGTGTCGTGGTGATTGAAGTTATACTCGAGACGCACGACGACACAAAGCTGATTTACTTGAAGCCAGTACAGGTAACGTGAGACTTGGGTATTGCATTGCAATTAAAACGAAAATGAAAGTCAGCAGACGGCAGAAACTCGAGACGATTGTACAGTACATCAGTTACTTGTATGACCCGCGTGTGTGGTCCTGATACACGAAATATTACTGAACAACTCATTAATTTGCAGACAAAGATTAGTATCTTTAGCATTTAATCTCATAACACTGGCGCAACGATGAAGTTAATGAGTCGGCCATTAATTGAGGTGATGCGACAGGCTCGCTCCAGAACGCAAAACAACTAATTAAGTGTCGTGTCAGTGAATTAATCAATGGAGTCAGTCTCGTGTCAAATTGAGTTTTGTTGAGATTCGATTCTCCACCGTGCATCGCGCACAGCACGCATTCCATTGGACTTGATTCTAGTCTCACATCACTTGGCAACACTTTGCATTGATTTTTCTTACGCCTTTTCTGTTTTCCCAGCTCCTTCGACTCGCTTTTGACTGTCAAATCGCGATCTATATTATTCAGCTCATTTGTACGTGACTAAAGCGCGATCTCTTCAATATCGATTTCATTGGCTGCCTATCGTGACATCAGAAATTGCGATTAATCGATGAGATCAATCAAGCAACGATTGATCGATGACTTAAAACTGTAAATGTGACCTCTCTCCTTGACCGGTATATGCGCCGATAAGTGACTGATTCTAACCATTTATGCTCGTGCGGCTTGACGGCCTGCGCTTCAGGATTGCGGTTCGCACCTTTGTCGGGCATCCAGCCAGCCACTGCCTTCTCGTATGGCAGCTAAAAGCATTGAGACGTACTCCGATTGTTAGAGACCTGAACTTTTTGCGGCAATGCCAAATGGCATGGGCAGAGACTGATTATGGAAGTTTGCAAGTTCATTACTTGATCGTTTAATTATCTGCAGGCATTCAAATCAAGCCATTCAAATCAAGCTTATCCCTTTGGTCGCGATTCTTCCGTTTGCATATAAAAACTGTCAGTGTGTGTTAATCTTGTTCGCAAGGCATTCTTGTTCGCTGTTCATTTTCTTCAGTGGCAACATAGCGTGGCAAACGGACCGTTTAGAAACAAGTCCGCGTGCATATCCTATTCGCATTCGTTATGCCTTCACCTTGTGCACAGGCACGCGAAACTCATTTATGGTATCGACAGATGGAAGATAAAGCAAGATAAACGCGAAGGGAAAGTAATGGAAACATGCAGATGAGAGACAATCAAGTAAAGAGCGGAGGATTGAGCTGAGCGGCTGATCGTGATGAAGAACAAGTAGAACATGAAAATGATGAAGGTAGCGAGCAGGCCGCAATGGAGACTCAGACAATTATTGTCGCTGGCATTCGTGACTTGTTCGCCACTTGTTCCCCAGTGCTCCACTCGCGCGACTTGAGCACTGTCGCAACTATTTGGTTCTGTGAGCGTGGGATCAATAAATAAGTGATTGAGAAAAGAAGAACGCTCAAGAGGCTGTGGAGAATGGAGAATAGAGCGAGTAACACATAACTAAGCGTGCCACTGACAGCACGATTGTTAATCGCGACACAATAGGTCAGTGTGATTGTGTCACCATCACCTCGCAGATCAATTGAGGCACATGTAGGCGATGCGTTTTGTGCACTTGTTATCTTGTGCACATGAGGGAATTTCACTGTTCCACTGATCGCCAAGCGTGCGCTGAGTGCCTTAACCGAATAGCTGAGAGCCTCATCTTCAGCTTTTTCAGCGAGACACAACTTCGATCAGTTCGCCTTTCCGACTTGCTTGCATGGCGTTTGTCATGACCGGCAATCGATCGGTGAGAGTCATCGATTACGTAGTATATCGCCTAATATCGAGCACCAATCACTAATCCATAAGCACCAAGCGGCAGATCAGACTGGTGATGATCGATTCTTTAATTCGTAATTAATTCATTGAAATGCATGCAGATCACTTTTTGTTCATTTCCGATGTCTGTTTAGTCTGATCACATTCCGACACATATCTCGGAATGAAGTGTCGACTGTGTGCTGAAATGTAGCCTTTTCTGTGCATCTCCTGTGTACTAGAAATATGATCTCGTTTCTCCTTTGATCACTCTTCACTCTCGTGGCTGGGTGGTTGCACTTCTAGCTCTTCAGAGCTCTTCATATGGACGGTCTGTGTTCAATCCCCGGTCTAGGCTGGATTTGTCAATATGTGGCAACCGTGAACCAGGGTTCATCTTGACTCGAGTTGCGCGCGTCTCCCTCTTTCCCTCCACGGCATCCTCTGCATCCTCTGCATCCTCTGCATCCTCTGCATCCTCTGCATCCTCATCCTGATCCTGATCCTCGGCATCGACCCGACAGCTGCATCATCTCGCTCGCTCTCTCATCTCTATCTTCACTTGCGAGTGTTTTGCGCTCGGTTGCGGAAAAGAGCAGAAGCGGAGTGGAGACACAGAGCAGAGACACAGCAGAGCGAGAGGCAAACTCCAGAGGAATATCAGATTATGTCACTGCGCCATGTTATTGACATCGCGTCGCTGCGGTGTCTCTGCCACTCGCCTTGTCATCACGTCCCTATTATTTAATATCGGTGATGCAAGCCCGACACAAAGCCGGCTACCGTTATTTTCTTGATTCTGACGAGCTGCGAATCGCGTGCATCACATTTACCTTGCCGACATGGTGATGGCAATCGACAGCTTGACCAGAATGTGTCCTAACGTGCTTTTCGATTGGCGGCTGTTCTGCGAACGTGGATCACCATCATATTTTCATCGGCATGCCTCAGACGGCAAAAGAGTTGATGATTGCGAATTGGCCTTTCTCGTTAAGGTTGTTTCCATTTGCTCGTGATTAACTCTTATTGCGAACTGATCATTCGAATAGATGAAGTTCTGTTACGCGTACGCTAATTGGGTACCATTTTTGTCTGTATTGCAGATGTCTGATGATGAGCGACTGTCACTCACAACAGCAATCAGTGATGAAGATGAGGAATCACCCCGAGCACGTAGCAATTCATTCCAATGCACAGGTGCTGTCCGAAAGGCAGGCTTCCTCTCCGTCAAGAAGTGGCTGTTGCGCAAGAGACACCAAGTCGAACTGGCGAGGAAACGCGGCTGGAAAGGGTACTGGGTATGCCTCAAAGGTACGTTTGTCCAAATATTCTACACAACATAGCAATCTGACATCACTCTCATCTCAAAGGCACCACACTGCTGTTCTACCCGTACGACTCCCGGGATGGTCGCGCCATCGATTCGACCCCTCGGCACCTCATCATTGTCGACGGAGCCATCATGCAACCCATTCCAGAACATCCCAAACGCGATTTCATCTTCTGTCTGTCCACTGCTTTTGGCGATGCTTACTTGTTCCAAGCCCCGTGCCAAGTCGAGCTCGAGAACTGGATCAACGCCATTCACAATGCGTGCGCGGCCGCATTCGCACGGAATCGTGGCAAGGCTGGAACCTTGCATCTCTTGCAGGTCAGTTTCAGACTCTTTCAATTGACGGCATATCCGTGATAGCGTGATTTAAGCAACGTCATATCAGAGAAGACGATTGTTCTTGTGCGGGGCACAAAAGAGAGGCCATCGTCGTCACCAGGATTAGGATCCATCACCACGGACATTGTACCCTTTTCGATCGACCGGCGCGAAGCTGGCTTCTCATTAACACGATGCTCTATCATTGCGAAAGAGTAGTGCACAACTAAAACGTGTTTTCTTGATCAATAGGAAGAGGTGGCGAGACTTGAAAAACAGACCGAATCTGAGGCCAAGCTGCGACACATGGCCGAATTGCAGCTCACTGTCGTGGTGGACGCCGAGTCTCGGGCTTCGCTCTCGCAACAGATTCAGCAATACGAAGAAAGCATCGAGCGGGTGCACTGCGAACAATTCCGGTTGAGATGCTACATGTCGAGCCTGCAGAACGCCGAACTGCCCAACCCGAAGACTTTGCTTGGCCACGTTTCTAAACCAACCAAGCATCAGCTGAATAGATTAGGTGTCTTCACAGTCTCTTCATTACACGCTTTCGTCTGTGCCCGGACACCTTCTCTGCTGTCCAATTTACTCTCTGGTCGTCCGGTCGGCCGTCGACGCGCGGCCGCTGCCGTGTCCAGTTCGACCAGACCGCTTTCCCGGTCGAGCTCACGCGGTGGCAGTGTCAATATTTCACGATCGAGCGAGCTTTCTGGTGATAAATTAGTACAATTAGCACTTCCAGATGAACAAATCATCAGTGTCTACATTCGCGGCAGCGATACTGTCGAGGAACTTGTTTGGTCTTCGCTCAGTGATAAGCAGATGTCACCGAACGATTACTTCTTGCGTTTGCGGTTACCGAACGGCGAGCATTTCACACCTTCCCGACAAGACACTGTCGATAACTTTCCGCCTCACGAAGCGCTCGAATTGTGTGCTAAAATTTTATATCAAGTCGAATTATTGCGACCTTCCGTGGAACAGCTCTTCGGATTCAGCGTGGAAGCAGAACTCGTTGAGAACGTGGCTGATGCTCACAACCAGTTCGAATTATGTGTGTTCGTATCGCGTGTCGAGGAAGCGAGTCTGGCCGCGCAACAGGGATTAGTCAGAGGTATTTAGAGACATAGATAAGCGCCTGATAGCGACCTCCGTTTACTTAACTCAGTTATAACGTCTTTTCTTTTCACTTTCCGTTCGTGCAGGCGATGAAATAATGGTCATAAATGGTGCCATCGTCTCAGATCTGGACATGATGTTTATCGAGTCGGTCCTGCAAGAAGAACTTTCGTTATGCATGATGTTGCGTTCTTCGCGTACCGAAGCACCGAACTTGTCGTCGGCAATTCGCTCAACTGATGAGTACATCGAGTCCTTGGTATGTCCGCCACCACCCACTGATGGTGTGATGAGTGACGAGATGATCGGCAAACTTATAGTTCCTTCCCCGTCTCTGTTGTCATCCGAACGGAGCAAAACGCCACCAAATGTCTGTGTTTCCGCAAGTTCCGCATCAACGACAAATTTTATATCTGGGGAACAGATAGCCGAGAATTTGATTAAGACCGTCGAACAGGTGACAAGCGAATACTGCAGAGGATCACCTCTGCCATCGTCATCGCCATCAATTGGAACGACCCATCAGACATTTCCTGAACCACCACCGCATATTTCAACTCAGGTTCCTTTACAGACATCGACACAAATTATCCATATCGGTGATCAGAAAGGAGCGACGACCAGCGAGCAACAACTGAGCACTACTTTAGCATCTCAACAGCGCAAAGTACCACTTACGGATGCGGAAAGATTGCGCAAAGTCATCTTGGAGATAGTAGAAACGGAACGAACATACGTCGAGCATTTGAACACGGTTGTGGAGCTGTACTTGGAACCACTCAAGAAGGAAGATCTCTTGCCAAAATGTGACATCAACGCTTTGTTTGGCAACATCACAGATATCACACAATTTCAGCGAACATTTTTCCCGCATCTGGAAGATGCCATTTCTATCGAGAAGAATTTCCACGCGTTCGACAAGCCGCACCAGTTCCGGAATGTTTTGTTTGCACTGGGAAATGCATTTTTGCTGCACGCCGACAAATTCAAGTTGTATTCGACATTCTGCGCCTGCCACTCGAAGGTGAGTTTAAATTACATAAATATTTACTCGAGTCAAAAATGTGTTCTCTCTGTTTGTGCACTAATCGATCCACTCGAAGGCCCAAAAGATCCTGCATCCATCACTGGAGACGCCACAAAACACGCAGCTTCAAGAATTCCTCGCAAGTAGATCTCGTGGCCAGCACGCGTTCAGTCTGGAGTCGTACCTTATCAAGCCAATCCAACGCATACTGAAATACCCGCTTTTGATCGGCCAGTTAGTGCATCTCACTGATGCCGACTCGGATGAGCACCAACACCTGCTGGAAGCGCTCAAAGACATGGAAAGAGTCGCGGAGCACATCAACGAAATGCAGCGTATTCATGAGGAGTACGGTGCAATTTTCGATCATCTTCAGCGGCAACACTTGAAGTCAACTAAAGTCATATTCGAGTTGAGTCCCGCCGAGCTGCTCTATTACGGTGGCATCGAGTGGCTCAATATCAGCGAGTTTTTGGGCAAGGTCAAGAAAGGCCTCGACCTGCACGCCATGTGCTTTGTTTTCAAATCTGCCGTTGTGTTTCTGTGCAAGGAGAGGATCAGGCAGAGAAAGAAACTGGTGGTAAGGTTAATAATCACGAGAACAGTTTGCAACATTAAGTAATTTCTTTCTATTTCATTGCCAGGGCGTTTCGAATAAACTTTCCGAAGTTGAGATCATCAGATACCAAGTGTTGATTCCAGTCACAGAGGTTCAAGTTCGTGCAACTACAGTCAGAAGTGATCTCTCGTCTGGGCCGTCTGGCGAGACAACGACATCGACATCAAACTTTCAGTGGGAGCTAATTCATTTGCGGTGCAGTCAGATAGGCACTGGAACACAGCGACGGTCCGAGAAAGTGTACGTTAAATGCATTGCAATGTCAATATTTCCGATCTAAGTACAGTATTACCGCTAATCGGCTATTCTCTCTCCTCAAACCTGTATAGTTACCAACTGTCGAACAGGTAAGGAAGTGATCAGAGTGCACTATTGACAACGAATATTGACCAAACGTTTGGTTGCTTGCAGCACCAACGAACTCCGGAACGCTTTTCTGCGCACAATTCGTCAGATAATTCGCGAGGTATGGCGAGCTATCGGAATGTCATTTTGGTGCGAATTGTCTAATTTCTCATTCATATTCTAGAGTGTCCGAAATATGGCTGTACCGGCAACGAAACACGGAGGAGTCGCCAGATCACTGATTCACCAGGGCTCGTCATCATCATCGTCAACAGGGATGGGCTCCCAAGAAGCGCCAGCCGGTGCGTCTCAGCAGGTGGCCAATAATGTCACTCAGTCATCGTCGAGCTCGGCAGCAGCCGTCAACGACTTACCGAAACAACCATCATCGACATCATCAGCAACGAGCGACTTGAATCATCACCAGCAGGATCAGGATGCGAAACAAGATAAGCCGACAAAACAGAAACCTCCTCCTCCACCACGAGCACCAACAACAACCAGGACCCTGACGTCGACAGGGGCAACGAGTTCTGGTGCTGCTAGTCAACAGCAATCTTCATCCACAGTCAGTTGTGGGCTTTGCGGTGAGGGCGTGGGCAAAGGTGCTATACCAAAAAGCTCTATGCTACGGAAGACATCTCCGGTAGCCGAAAATTCGACCGACCGGTCATCGGATCGAGACTCGAGCAGCAGTGGAGACAAAGCCAGATTGGCTCAGTCGTCATCGAAAGGTGCTCGGAAGAAAAGTGAGATGGAACCGCGAGAAGAACAAGACCGGCACTCGAAAGAGGAGAAAAAAGAGAGTAGATCGACAGGTTCGCCAGTCTGGAAGCGGAAGGAGATGCCCATCTAACCATAGGAGATGCCCATCTAACCATAGGAGATGCCCATCTAACGATATGTCAGTGCAATCAACTGTGGCAATACTAATCATGAAACAGTGACTGTGACATGTCACACGTTTTCCATTGAACAGCTCGAATGCAACTCAACCAGTCCGCGAATGCGAGTTGCCCTGAGCGACATCAAGTCATCAGGCACTTGAACAAAGCAATTTGAAATTAACCACAAAACAAACCGACGATGCCAAATGCTGCTTTTCGTAAAACTGTAATCACTTCTAATCAAACAAACGCTAAACAACAAATTGAAAATGTTGCTCACAGTTATAACTTGATATCGTTATTATCGACATGCTTTCATCGAAATTGAAATTAATGAACGCTTTCATAAGTTAAGCATTTCACTTTTTAAAGTTCACCTACAACGCAGCTACGTTGCTGACACACTTCTTCTGTTCGTGACATTTCTGATTCTGACACGATTTGCCGATTTACCGATTTTCCATTGTTCTAATTATCATATCAGTCGATTTCCTGAGTGCTTCACTCTCCTCTAGGTTTAGGCTCTCAATTACGCTAATTGGTGTGTCCTATGATCATCAATTTAATTGCATTCAATAGCTAGACGACCTGTTAATTA
>JAGGCA010001530.1:12315-26598 GCA_022876805.1 Osperalycus tenerphagus | reverse complement strand
ATGAAACAGTGTAGAGGTAGTGAAATTAGCAAACAAAGTTCTCAATGTTAATGAGCGTTGGACTATTTTTGTCCAAGTTTTTACACAAAACTGTGTATTGGCGATGAAATGAATGCGAGACGCTAAACGTGGTCTGAGATATAAGTGAGCGGACAACACAAACTGTCTCTTCACTCCTACAGTAATCACAACGAATCGATGCTCGTTTCATTTGGTACTTTAGTTAATTAATTGGATCATTTACGCACAGATGTCTGTACATTTAGAAATGTGTCTCGTTCCGAGAGACGCTGACTACAGATGGATAACAGACGCGAAAACAAACGGATAATATAAATAACTACAATCCAACTTTCAGTAGTAGCTCCTTGTCGATGTCGAGCCGCAGATACTCGGCAACGAATACTTTGAAAATCTTGATGAGATTGTTGATGGTGGGATGGTGGAGTGCCGATCGATTGTCGGTATTCATGTGCCAAACCGACGGGAACGGGCTGGGAATGACGTGCAGCACGGGTACGCCAAGTCGCATAAACGGAATGTGATCGTCTGCGATGAACGCAATCTTGACGTAGTTCTCGAAATAGGTGGTTTTATCATTTGGTGGGTCAACTTCCAGTTTCTTGACGTCGTTCAAGTTTTGTTCTATCGAAGAGGTGCCAGTGACAATTGACGTCAGCTTCGAATTGGTGATGAGCGCTTTTCACTTACCGATCTTGACCAGTTGGCTGTACAGACTGTTTGTGTCGGAGAAGTAGCTGTAAAATTTGGGATTGGCTGTGCCGATTAGGTCGAGCAGGACGAGCACATCGATCCTGTCGAGTTCGGAAGCGAATTCGCCGACATTACTGGTACATGTCTTGTTTTCTTCTTTAGTCGCCGGGAACTTTTTCTTGTTCCACATGTATGCCAGATGACGAGAACCGTACAGCGAGTCGACGCTAGACCACTTCTCGAATGCTTCCTCGCCGTCAAAAAATATGAATTGAAGAGTCACTTCCTGAGGTGCCCGCTAAACGATGAAGACCAAGACAATGAACGCACTCGATTGCATCATGCCTGACCGGCACTCACCGTGTCCCGATGCGATCGCAACTGCAGTTGGAGCAGTTTGGCCAGATGGATGAGCATCGCGCACGGCACAGCCGAGTCCGTCGCGCCGACGAACGCATTGTCGGGGGAGATGAGCGAGTCGTAGTGACATGCCAGCACCAGTCTGCGGCACGCGCGTGGGTTCAGAGTGGCGATCACGTTGCTGAATGACTTGGCGCCCTGAGGAGTGTTGTCCATGAATGCGTCCTCCTCGACTGTCCAGCCGAGTTCCGTCATCTTCGATATGATGAACTGACAAATGCGGGATGAATCGACATGAATGAACGATACGGGGATCACCTCTATTAGGACAATTCACTCACTTTCCGCACTTCTGCGTTTCCTGCCGTCCCAGGTACTCGAGGAATGAGTATCGCATCCAGAGTCTCGTTGAAGTGCTCATACTCAAAGTTGTTTGTGCTAACCAGCGATCTGAGTTGTACTTGATCGAATGTCTTGGTCTCGTGGTGCCACTGTAATGGTAATGTTGATGTTGATTACGGAGGGCCCCTCTTTGTAGCAGTATTTTAATGACCCGAGTTTACCAACGCGAGGTAAGTTATCACCGATTGCTGGCAATAAAGATGATTGGTGCGCATCCATCTCTGCAATATTGTTCTTGCCAATAAATGTGTCTCAATATGCGATACAAACATCCTCACTAAGATAATAAGTGGAGAAATGTTGCTCGAAGATGGCTTACATGACCGACCCTCGATTTTAGACCGATAACTGAATGGTGCCTGAACCAATTGTAAAAATTTCGCAGGTAACCGTGTCACATCTTCATTACTGTATTGAGACGCGGCTCGATTACCTAAACCCATTCGGCAGTTTTGCTCCAAAGAGCATTACTTCTTCGACACCCCTTGTACAATTTAAATTAAATTATTTAACGCAAGCGCTATTGGACAGTATGTATGATGCATGACATCATGACATTAGTCAAATTCTGACACGCGACATCTGAAATCGAAATTACAAGCCACGTCGACCTGATCACAAGATGTCACCCGGATGTGATAGGATTGACAGTGTCATGTTGCTCAACAGTTGACACTTTCAGAGCTGGTTCATTCTCGACGACTGACCAAGTTTGACGAGCTTCTGGAGCCATTAAGACGATGCCCAAAGGCATTTAATTAATCGCATCTGGCAGACTAACTGAACTCGTTCTTGTCGTCGCTTCACCACCATGCAGGCGATGATCTACTTTCGATTTTGATAGCAACAAACTGATCAGCACTCTCAGGTCGAATGATCAGGTCGAGCATATCTCGTTCATGTCCACTCGCTTACTTTGTGAGTATTCCAGCTGACGGCTTTCACCAGAGATGTGGTCAGGTTGGACGTCAAGAATCGCATCAGGAACAAGAGAGGAAGGAAGAGGATGGCAGAGAGCACACTCATCGTGCTTCGTGCTTGTCGTCGCCCTGGAGGACACTGATGTGATCAGAGACACTACCAGAAGAGGTAGTCGTCAAGTCATGCTGGTTTGGTGAACTGTCCCTGTGAACGAGAACGCGGGTCACGATTTAAAGTGACGAGATCGAGATCGATTCACATCTCCCATCACGTCACCAAGACACACCTCGCATGACGCTATTGGAGTAGAATTGGCGCGACTCGGGATGACGGAATCGTAATTACACGGGTGTATCGAAAGTGGAGAGTAGATGTACCATAACAAATGCGATTAAAGGTCAACTTGGTCTCATGTGGTTCATGCATGCGACTTCTCGTGCTTCTTGCATCTGCGTTCGTTAATCGTGTTCAGATTTATAGCCCCATCACCGATTGGGTTCTCACTTTCTAGTTATTTATCACTGTTTCATCACTGCCAGTCGACAGTTCTCTGTGCCTAGCATATGTAATTTCACTCCAAACTGTGATCGGTCGAATGCCCTCCATGGCAAAACTCATTTATTATACATGCATTTTATTGAAATTATCACATTATACTGGTAGTCACATCACATGAAGGGGTGTAAGTACGGATCCGTACATGATGCGTCGATCTTTCTCTTCAGTCGGTTTAGATCTTCCTTCAAGCGCGTCATTTTCATTGAAGCATCGCGAAACGGCTGTTGCCCAGGCGATGTATTTTTGATGACCGTGGAACTCGCTATTCTCGATCACAATCAGCATTGCTTTCCGCTGTTGCCATTCGTGCGTCTGTCTCATCTCCATGTGGATGGCAATCACGACGACGATCATCTCCGTCTCCATCTGCGTGTTTGTCTCGCTCAGTGATCGCGTCCACATTCCGCATCAACATATCGATTTCCTCGATTGGTGCTCTCAAGCGCAGCTCTTTCTCGGTCATCACATCGAGCACTTCTTGCAACAGTTCCGGAAAGTAGCGGATCGCATCGAAGTAAAGCACCTGTCAAACAAGAAAGAGCCAAAAGACGTTGGTTCGATTAGATGAGTGATGACGTTTAGATGCACTTGAATGTCACTCACTTTACTCCACGAACAATGTCGGAGAGCGCGATAAAATATAGCTTTCGCTTTCTTCGTTTCCTTCTGCTCAATCTGCGAGACACAAACAAACAAGTGTTCAATAACTGATCAAAGTTCGGCTATGCGATGAAACGTGATTGCCATCGATAAATCATTGGCAATCTGACCGCAGCGATCCCCATCACATCGCAGCCAATATAGTCTCCCACGCAGAGAGAGTACTAAACAGTGACCACAACTGTGTTCAATGAACTTGACTCTCATCGTGATAATACGACGCGGTCCGGATTAACTCGTTTATGAAGGGCCGCAGCTCAACTCATTTCTGTTAATCTCATTTTGGACAGCATCTCGTTTACTGGTCAGACAGTCAGATAGACCGCTCTTGACGTCAAACCCACACCGAAATCTGGCAGTTATTTTCTTCTTCACACTGATTACCGTGGGGAGCTCAGACGACCTGCAATTGAAACAGACGCATCGTCATATTTACCTCAAACTTGATGTAAAGTCTCCACAGATCGACACAGTTTGCGGTTGATGGGTGAGAGGTTCCGCGTTCGAACAGGGACCTCAGTTTCCACACTATACCGATATCGTACAAAGGTGCCGAAATCGAGCCTGGCAACAAAAACGAGAATTGTTAGTCCCTAGCGAGCAGTCAAACGTCAACTCAATTTTTATGCAACGAACATTAGCGGAATGCAGTATATATAGTATGTTATGTATTTATCGGTCGATTCGCCTAGCGTGTCACGGTCGCCACAAGAAAACAGGAAATTTCATCGTGTCGATTTATAAAGAAGAATGTAGTAAAAACTAAGCACCACTCAAAAGTACATGAATACCTTCGTTGCTTCAACTGCGAATAAATTAGAGCACACAAATATGCACTTAACAACTGTAACACTCGCACAATGTGAATGGAGTGGTGAGAGAGGCGCGAACCGATGAGGAGCGTGCTCTGAACTAAAGAGTAAGGAAAATAACGGGTCTCGTTAACGCGAGGCTGACCGTCTGGTCGGTCGCAATTTTTGTAGGGCGTTCGTCCGGGCCGTCGAGTGTCCAGCCTACTTTTGCAGGACGCTCGGCTGGTTTCGGTTAGCCCACAACGAGCGCAAAAGAAAGAAGAATAGAAGCACTCAAGTGTTCAACGACGTTCAATTGACAATTGAATGCAGTCACTGTGCTACGCTTGACGTACCAATTACGCCTATCTGACATAATTAAGACCGCTCTCCTGAATGGCATGCTTCCTATTCCGTGACACACAGCTATGCAAATTGCTTTACATTGCTTACCGAGTGAAACTCGCTGATGGTGAGTGATCGTCTCCAGACGTTTTAGTTCAGCGAGAACGGCGAACATCAGCGTGGTGAGTGGAGGTGAATCGTTGACACTCGGGTTCAATTTGCTCGCGAAGAATCTGAGCGTGAAATACATTTTTGTGAAGTACATGTAGTAGAGTGAAGCTCACGCACACCACCATGCAAACTGATTTGTTTTTACCTTCTCATCCGACCAGCAATTGCCGATTTGGTCTCCAAAAAAACGAGCGTGCTGAGAAAATGATGATTATTCCAGTATCGGTCCAGTGCTCGGTAAAGCACATCGCGAATAATGGTGAGCGAGCCGAAATTGGCAAGCACATCGAATAGAAGCAGCTTGAGGTACGCCGTGAACAGGTCTTCTTCTAAAGAACTGTTACGATGACAAGATGCCAGCTTCTCCTCAAACGCATCTCTCGAATTTTGCAATCCTTGAACAACATAATTGAATACTGCATAACAAAATATGGCATCCACTGAATTCGGGTCCGATTGAATCCATGAATTGAGCACACTTCTCGCCTTCAATAAGTTCGGCGGAGACATCACGTTGGTGACATCACCAATCGCTGCTGTGATGAGAATCTTCAACACTCGTTCCTTGTAATCGCTTGAACAATATAACGATGAAGATACGACTAACAGCTTTTCTGACATCGCATTGAGCTCGCCCATTCCGAATTCCAACTCGATGAATGTTCGCACTAAACTGACTAAATCGCGTTTGTAACTGCCACCACTCCGAAACATGGTCACTGCTGTCTGGTAGACTTTGCGAGCTTCGTCTCTATTCTCGCAACACAGCCACTCGTATTTCGTGTACTCTTCCCACAACCTTAAATTGTTTCGATTTGCTCCTTCTTTCAGAAATTCTTTCAACAGTTTGAGGTGGGCTTTTCGAGCTAATTTGCTCTTACAACAACTTCTTGAATGCTTCAGCCAGATGAGAATTAATTTCAGTCTTCGCTCGCCACTGAATAACTTGATTAGACTCATGAAAACGTTGTTGATAAAAATGTCTTTGTGGACATGTAGCGGGCATCGAGGCAATTCAAGAATATTCTGCTTCGTTCCCCAAATAGTGTCGAACGCGTAGTCGAGGTTGGTTGGGTGTTCATCGGTCTCGATGCCAAGAAACTGGAGAAAGGCGGTGACTAAGTTAAATTTCGCATCTTCGGATTTCAATCGAAATAGCACACTGCTAACATCATCGAAAAGAACGCATCTCTCGGGATCTTCGTTCTCCTCACTTGCTGGTCCTCGCACGGGCAACCAGTAATGAGATTCGCGAAGTTGCTCGAACTGCAACCACGTTTCACTCGAGCTTAATCGTTGACCGAGAATTTTGTTTTCGACTTCGTTCAAATCGTGATTCACATACTGACAAGACGAATTCTTGGTTTGCATGACGGCATCCCATCCGATCGCCCCATCTTCACCGAATCGAGGAGCACTACTGTCCCAGTATGGTTCAAAAAAGGTCAACCAACTTGCCAGGTCCATGTCACGACTGAGCACTTTGGGAGTGTAAAAATTGAACTCGATAACCGCTTGCCAAGTGGACATCGCTTTTTCGGTATATCCACACTGCGACAGGAAGGCACAGTAATGACTCAGGAAACGTATCAAAATATGTTCGATGTCTTCTGGCGCTTTGTGTGTCTGGAATGTGCCTTCGAACATCTGGACAAATGTTGATAAGCACTTCACGTAAAGTTTGCTCGTCTTCGTTACTGAAAAGTATCGGATATTCGTTTGCATAAATGACAAATATCGTTGCCAAACGAGCGAATCGTTCGGGTGGATGAATGAAAATCTTCGCCACTCTTCCAATATTTTGTCGCTCTCCCAAACGTTACTACAAATTTCCAACTTTTCCACGTGCAATTTCACACATTTCGGATTAATCTGGATCGCTCTCTCCAAGATGCTCAATTTTTTCTCGATAAGCGCCACTTCGACGGATTTTACTTGGGCTTTATCGCTCGCTTTTGCCCTTTTCTTTTCATTGAGCACGGCAAATACTTGATCCTGAAATCGAACAAACTCGAGCCACTTTTCTGCATGGGCAGGACACTCGCGCAGATACTTGTTAAATTCTTCTGTCTTGTCATGCATGCGTTGCTTCAAAGACGGCTTGCTTAACGGTCTGAGTTCCGATAATGATGATTTGCTCGCCAACGACGAACTGAAGACCAGGTCAGGTTTCGTTGCACTCGATTCGACACTTTTGTTTCCTTTTCCTTTGATATATAAACTCGTTGCCCTGTCGTAAATGCCGAGTGGATTAACTTCACTTTCGGAGTTGACTGAAAGAGCAGACGATGAGAGAGGAATGAAATTGTCCTGGCCTTTGAAAACGGCACTCGGCTGCGACATATCGACGAGATCCTCTTCATCTTTCAGTTTCTTCACGAACTCATCCTTGAAATATCTGTACGTGTTGCGGCTAATTCGTTCGTCGTTTGGTTTCTTCTGTTTGGCGATGTTTATCACAGACTTGCGACTGTATTTGGCTACATGCTGATGGTACAACGAGTTGAAAGCCAAGTTGTTCCTGTCCGGTTTCCGATCGACTCTGTAAGCGTGTTCTGGTGCCAGGCCGGTCTCCTCAATGAATATTTTCTTGGCGACGGTGGCGTACACAGAAGACGGGATCGTGACGTCTACTTTTTCTCGACTGCGTTTTTCGCGTTCATCTTCATATCTCGCTCGCTTTTTGTGCCCCTTGGACTTTGGTTCCTCTTGCGGCTCACGGATATCATCGAGTTCACGGTGAACAATCTTAACCGTAGTTGAACTTGATCGTTCATTGTTAATCACGTAACTATCGTTGCGCAGCCAGTCAGCCACCGAAGAGCCCGGAATGGAATCGATGCTCTTCTGATGGTAATCCTGTGGTTTGACGTAAGCTGCGAAGAGAGGAGGTGCAGCAGATGAGGAAGAAGATGGTGTCGGAACAATGGGGAAAAGTGATCTATGGTCAGTCATTTCTGTTATCGTCGTGACACCGCGATCAGTGAGTCAGGTGACCAACAGATGATCCAGGAGATGATCCACATCCATATGATTCACGTACGTTAGATATGTTCGGCCACATGACCACCAACCACAACAGTGAGCAAGCTGATGAAATATTTGCGAAAGTTGGCTAAAATCAATGCTGGAAATGGAGCTGTCACGTTGAGAACGCTGTCTGTGAGACGTTCAGTGCACGTTACTCAACTCACTCATTAGGGTTCGAGAGATGATCGTCAGGGGGCGAACGAGAAATGGACACAAAGCGTCACATGCGACAATTCATTCATTGCGCACTTGATTAGCGACAAAATGCTATGTGGCATATGCCAATGGCACTGAAATGTGATGAAACCAGCCATGGTGACCGTCAATTAAAGAGCAAGAGAGACTCGTTACGAAGATTGCAGGTGGCATCGCGACGCGTCACCGAAACCGCGATTCCCATTCACTTGGAACTGCTCGAAAAGCATCAGAAATGCATCGAAAATGTAAGTAAAACGACCAGACAGCAAGAGATGGACGTTTCATGTACTTATTATTGTCTAGTACCGCAAGAATGAGAACTGGGACGCGCTCAATGTCGAACAAGTGAACGCGTCTCGCACCGTGCAGCAATTGAAGGCCGATCTCCTGGAATTGCTCTCTCTCAGAGAGCAGGTCAACGACAACGATCTGGCCAGATTCGATCTACAAATCGCGCCCATCCAGCAACGTGTCGGCAATGCTGTTGATCGGTTCATAGCGGCTAATTGCGAAGTTGTGGACGCCACATCATTGCTATCTTTAGGAGAACGAAATCGCAGTTTCGACGAGTTCGTTGATAATGACGGTAATCGCCTCCAGAGACAGGAAAATCTCCAACTCAATGTCGACATGCATGACAAGCGATCAAGATTTAAATTGCTCGAAAATTTGCGCAATGATTTCCACGATCTGTTGGACACTTTTAAGACGGTGCAAACAGAAGTTGCTGTACGACCATTTTCATTATCGCTTTAATCTTTTCACTAATTGATCGTTTCCCGTAATTGATAGGAGCAACGTGAAACTGTTGATTCAATTGAGCATAATGTCGGTGAAACACGAGCAAATGTCAGCCAAGGCACGATACATCTTGCAAAGGTAATACTGCTAATGACATCGTGTTGTTTTTTATTAATTGATTTCCAATCAGGCTTCTGCACTGAAAGCGGCCTTCATCCCAGCAACGGGTGCCTTGATCGGCGGCGCGGTCGCAGGTCCCATCGGTCTGATGGCTGGATTCAAGGTAGCCGGCGTCGCAGCAGCAGCCGCTGGTGGATTTCTCGGCTATGTTGGAGGCAGGTTCATTCAGAAGTCACACATGATCGTCGGCAGCCCGCAGCTCGAGATGATCACTTACGAGAGCGACGATAAACAATCTGGTGGGAATAACAAGGGGTGAACGCTCATTAACGTGAACGCAGAACACATTGTTGGTGGTGTTGCGTGTTGTTTTTGTGCACCCCAAGCAGCACAATTTGTCCTCTACGGAGAGTATACGTCAAACCTCTGAATCCAACGGAGCGTTTAACGTAGGTGAATATAACGTACGATATGCTTGTTCTTCAATCATCCGGACATTTGAATATCGCATTACGCCGATACAAGAGACAGCGTATTGCGGTGTTTCACTGAAGCATCCTAAGTAATGGAGCGCAATCCGATCGGTGTCTAGTCAGCGGGCAAGCGAATCGTCTGATCACCAGATGGTCAAATGGCCAGTTTATCCAACCGGCAAAATTATACCTAACATAATAAAGCTGTATGTTTGATAGTGAAACGTTCGCTCTCTGACGTTAATTGTCGCGCGTTCTCCAGTTGGTGTCACGTGCACGAAGCCAGTTGACTGTTGTCTGATCGCTCCGAGCATGCCACGTGTTGATCTCACTCATCTGGGTCACTGAGCTGTCACTTCTGTCGCGCGTCTTCTCATCACAAGCCGCGTCCCGGTCACAAGAGTACCACAACCAGAGTGCCAGAATCAAAGTGCCGTCACTCGTAATCTCATCATCGTCATTGATCTCTTCCATACTTAGCCGGTCACACTTATCGTCGAATCGTCCTTCTCTTGTTCTGTCCGACATGAACCCGCTCTTGGTTGCATGTTATTGTCTGTCTATCATACACGTGGCTCTCTGCCAGTACCAACAAGCCCAACAAGCTCAGTTCGGCCACGCTCACCAACCGGCTTACGGACAGCCTCAGATGAGCCACGGACAGGGACAGATTCATGGTCACCAACAGGCGTCACAGAACGTGCTCCACGACAAGGCCCGCATTCAGGACAGGCAGCACATTAAGGAGCACTTACATGGCGTGCTCGGTGACCCGGACATGTCCAAGATGTCCGAGGAAGAGCTTCAGTTTCACTACTTCAAGATGCATGACAACGACAACAACAACAAACTTGACGGATCCGAGCTGATAAAGTCACTTATTCACTGGCACGGTAAGCGAGCAGTTGATCGTCATCGCCACTGCACTAATGTTAAACTAAATTGCCAACGGACTGGCGCAATTTGTCTGTATTCGGTTGTGTTTTGTGTCTGCAGTGGAGGAGAGCCGTCACATGGGTGCCAACGCACCAGCGCAGGGAACAACCAAGATATTCACGGACGCCGAACTGGCGCACATGATCGACCCGATCCTGGAGAACGATGACCGTAATAAGGACGGATATATCGACTATCCAGAGTTCGTTGCTGCACAGAAAGCCAGAGGGTTTTGACCGGACAACCAATTCAGTTGCATTCAACGAACGCCAATTACATCAAAACCATTAACGAAACACGAAACAAAGAGGTTACAATTATATATTTTGTGTTATTGGCAATAAAATTTGTTGCAATTCTGGTGCGTTTTAAGCCACTGTGCATACTTTGACTTCCTGTGGATGGCCTTTAGGTGGTTGTTGGATGTGCCGATAGACGGCATTGGAGTGCACAAAGCTACCAATATGGCTGATCCAGTACCCGATGCAGTTGATCGCGGAAAATGAGTGACACGCGCAGGAGGGTCAAGCTGTACGCGTTGAACGCCGACCGCCAGTGGGACGACCGCGGCACGGGACATGTCTCGTCATCCTACGTCGAAAGGCTCAAGGGAATGTCGCTCCTGGTGCGCGCCGAGTCCGATGGGTCGCTTCTGCTGGAGTCCAAAATACAGCCCGACACTGCATACCAGAAGCAGCAGGTGCCAACCGTCCAAGGCCGACACGTCTCTCCTCCCGGTCTCGGTCTGGGCCTATGTCTAATCCATATCTGCTCGTTTCCATTGCAGGAGACGCTCATCGTCTGGTCGGAGGGCGACAACTATGACCTAGCGCTCAGCTTCCAGGAGAAGGCCGGTTGTGACGAGATCTGGGCGAAGATATGTCAAGTGCAAGGCAAGGACCCATCCGTGGAGATCACGCAGGAGATCGTCGAGGAGGAGGACGAACGGTTCGAGGACTCGACCGAGACGACGTCGTTCTCCATCGACTTGCCACCCTGCGAACAGGACAAGCTCGACGAGATCAACGAACTGCTCACGTCATGTATCCCGTACCCGATCAAGCGCGAGAAGTTGGCCATCGCGTTGGAGACGGAGAACTATATCAAGAAACTTCTGGCCGTGTTCCGGACTGCAGAAGAGGCACAGAACGTACGCGCCATGCACAAGCTGTATGAAATATTGAAGAACATATTCCTGCTCAACAAGAATCCCCTTTTCGAGGTAATGCTCGCCGAAGACACGCTGTGGGACGTGATCGGCGTGTTTGAGTACGACCCGTCGCAGCCGCATCCGAAGCGACATCGCGATTACTTAAAGTCTGTGTCCCGGTTCAAAGAGGTTATCCCATTCGGCAACCAAGAACTGATCAACAAAATACACCAAACATACAGGGTGCAATACATACAGGATGTCGTACTTCCGACGCCATCGGTATTCGAGGAGAACATGCTCTCGACACTGAGCTCGTTCATCTTCTTCAACAAAGTCGAGATCGTCTCCTTGATACAGGAAGACGAGCGCTTCCTTCGCGATCTGTTCACTCAGCTCACAAACGAATCCATTGCCGATGACAGACGTCGCGACCTCGTCCTCTTTCTTAAAGAGTTTTGTATCTTTTCACAAACACTTCAGCCTCAGAATCGGGAGGGCTTTTTTAAGACGCTCTCGTCTCTCGGCATTCTGTCCGCCTTGGAAGTAACGCTCGCCATGGATGACATCGCCATCAAGACGGCATCCGTCGATATCTTAACTTATGTGGTTGAATTCAGTCCCAGCATGATTCGGGATTACGCCTTGCAACAGGAAGGCACACAAGACGAGGTACGGCATCGATGTCAAAGTGCCATTTTCACAAGCACTAATCAACACCTTTCTTCACCAGGATCAGTTCATAATAAATATAATCATCGATCAAATGATATCGGATCCCGACCCTGAACTTGGCATGGCGACTCAACTTTCTGGAATTTTGAAACTTCTCGTAGACCCGGAAAATATGCTCGCTACTTCCGTAGTAAATGTAAGTTGATCCGCGTCTGTTGTGTGGGCAGACGTGATGAGATACACAGAGGGTAGTCACTAATTTTGGGACAGTTTATTGATGGCGCTCAACAAGAAACTCGACGCTTATCAATTTTTCGGGTCTGTTGAACATGTTGCCCATCTCCTTCTGCAATGGCCCGCATCACCCCTCCCATGCATCAAAGATTGTTGCGGCCAACCTCCGGTCCAATGACTTGATGTATCTATGTTCGATTAGCCAAGCGTGCGAGCCTTCTCAATTTGAACGCGTTCCGTTTTTATTCGATGTTGAAAACTCCCAAAATGAGTAACTAACCGTCTGTACTTCTTAGTGACTTTGATGTGTTTATTTTGACTGTGCTCCTTGTTTTCTGACAGAAATCGGAAAAGACAGACTTTTTGAATTTTGTCTACAAGCACTGCATGCACGTGTTAATTGCACCCGTCTTAGCGAACACGGCCGAAGACAAGCCCAGCTTTGAAGACACGAAGACAGCGCAACTTTTGAGTATCATATTAGAGCTTCTGTCATTCTTCGTGGAGCACCACGCTTACCACATCCGCAACTACATTTTACACCGGGACCTACTCAGCAGGATTTTAGTGTTAATGAAATCAAAACAGACATTCCTCGTCTTAAGTAAGTGACGATGATCATATTTCATTTGCGATCTTATCTAACTGCTTTTCGTTCGTTCGCTTTCCAGGTGCTTTGCGGTTTATGCGGAAAATTATCGGACTGAAAGATGAATTTTATAATCGTCACATAATCAACGGCAATTTGTTCGAACCCGTCATCGAAGCCTTCAAAGCCAACAATGGTCGCTATAATTTACTAGACTCTGCCATAATCGAAATGTTCGAGTTTATTCGGACTGAGGAGGTGAAGTCTTTATGTGTTCACATTGTCGACAAGTTCAGTAAATATCTCGACAAGATTGACTACGTGCGAACGTTTAAGGGATTGAGGATACAGTACGAGCAGCATCAAGACAGACTCAAAGATCGAGGGGGCATCGACAGGTGAGTAGTCCATGTTTGTTCTGAGTGAACAATTCTAAGCTGAGACGTTTTGTTGTGCCGATTTTAGTGGTTCGCCCATCATTATAAGAAACTGTTTTAGAAGAGACCCTCGTCAGATGGACGAAGATGAAGAGATGTGGTTCAATAATGACGATGACGACGTCGATGATATGGATTCGCCAATTAATGACACGTTGAACTACAAACTTGACAGCGAATTTGATCAGTTTAACAAGAAACTTGCCGAGAGAAAAGCTTCGTTGGGCAAGTGACAAGCTTAATGTCATTGCACGAGAGCGTTTCATCAACTTTGATTTTCTGTTTTGTTTGACGTTGCAGAGAACGTAAAGAAATACGAATTGGAGAACGTCAAATCACTGCCTTTGAATCGTGCTGTCCAAAAGAGACCACAAATAACTGCTTCTCTTCAAACATCTCAAAGTTCACCCCATAACGAAGTGCAAACGACGAGAAAAGTAAGACTGCTTGTTTGATATTGCTTGCCGACGAATTTTGGGAGTAGAGAGGTGCTGGGAGACTGCGTGAGGGGATCCAAATTTTTCTTAAAAAAGATAACCAGAGCGTTAAAAACAAGTCACAGAGCTGCTGAGCGGGGGTCCATCGGACAAGAATTCTCAAATTCTCAGGAGGGGGTTTATTCCACCACTACCTCCCCTGTGGCAAGCATGCTTTCTACCATTCTCACTGACCGACTGACTCCTCTTTCACAGGGTTTGGTCGACTATCCCGATGAAGACTCCGACGATGAGGAGGATATAGATGAAGACAATGCATCGAAACGACCGCGACTGTCTAG
>JAGGCA010001530.1:0-12266 GCA_022876805.1 Osperalycus tenerphagus | reverse complement strand
CAAAGGTCAAAGGTCACAATACGACGTTGTTTTGCGTGAACGGGACAGTATCGTCATCAGTGCGAGAGTGACTTGATGAGTGAACAGCGAAGTGCTGCTTGTTATGTGCACATCGAGATATCTCGACTGTGTTGCATCAGGACGGTGATGACCGGCTGTGACTCGATGGTTCTCAACCGGCAAGCATGTATGATGTGATGAAGGAAGCGCGCCAAACGACCGTCTCTCGGTCGCTGGTTTTCGACAGCGAGTGTTTGTTAATCACAGCGAGAAGCCAGCCAGGTGTATGAGGTGCGTTCGACGTTGATGATAACGAAACGAAAATGGTTCGTCTGTGCGAAACGACACAAAACACTTAATATCTATTCGAAATGAGTTCTTCATATACGATTACGATATATTATGTAGAGAGATGTTCGCGTTTTAGTGTGCGCTATTTACCGATTTTTAATCAAATGAGCTGCTGATATGATTATTATACCGTTAATGTAATTTAAGTTTTTTTTTACAGAACGTCAAAACCAATTTCGGACGTAAATTATGTAATTTTCATTTAATTTTTGTCACTTCATGCAGACAACTGAATCATGATGAGCCAGTAGTAGTTGACAGTGGAAATAATCATGTGAACAACTGAAGTTGAGTTAAGTGGATCGATATGAATGTACATAATAATGTTAGAAGAGGTACACGAGGGTGACGCGGTCATAACACAATAAACGAATTTGTATAATATTTAGAATTTTAAATTGTCATCGTGCAAACGATGTAACGTTTTCGTGCTTACTTTACTACTTGTTGACGTCTACTTTGACTCGTCGTGTGGATGGACAGTGGAATGCCAACAACATCAGAAGTTATTGTTGATCATCTAGAAAAACAAATTTGAAGGCGGCTGCTACGAAGAATTATCTCGCTATCTCCTTACCAATCACCTCTGCTTTGAGTCTGGCTGCCAGCGACCGACGGAATACCACCGATTTGGGATCGTCGCTCGTTTCTTGCTGCTCTTTGTTCATCAGGCTCTTGATGACTTTTCCCGACTTGGCTTTTGCCGATTTGTGTCTCATGGTGAGTCTTTCGCTCTCTCCCATCTGCACCAATTGCTTCTGCCGTTCCTGTTTCTTGATTTCGAGTAATTTGTCCCGTTGCTTTCTTAGGTATTCTTGACGTTTGCGAATTTCCTCGGCATTGATGCCTGTTGGTGACTTTTCTTCAGCAGGTAGAAGAAAATTGGCTGGACTCAATTTATTGGTAGAAGCGGGCACTGGCACATCATTATTACTGGTGCTCGATGCCTTTGAATTATTGTTGGTGGCAACCGTGATTGACTGTTGACTAGGCGCCAAAGTTACTGGTTTAGTTTGGTTCGCTTCTTTTTCCGAAATGATGACCACTTCTTTCATGGCCCTCTCGAGCTTTTCTTCCTGCCGCTCATTCTCGACTCTCTCCTCCACCATCGTCTCTCGGATGGCCTGCTCGACACTTTTTGCCTCCCTCTTGAACATTTCCTTCTCCAATTCGTGCTCTTCGAGAGACCGCTTCAGAACCAGCTCCATGATGGCGTCTTCGTCGTGCAAGCAGTCTTCCTGTTTCGCAGCATCCGAAGTGAACGATTGAGGAACCAGACCATATCGCTGCGAGAGAATTTCGAGTGCTTGCAATTGCAGGTCGATATTCGCTCGCGTCATCCAGGACTTGAATATCTCGTAATCATTCGCGGCGCAGATTTGCTGCAGTGTGTGATGAAACCGTGCCGATAGACTGCCTTCTGCTGTCCGGCAAGCCTCGTCGAACTGAAATGAGCGAACAAGTCACTTGACTGAATGACGAAGTCCAACTGACCTGTTTTTCCGAAATGCCGAGGTCTTGCATGTATCCACTCAATAGCTTGTCAACCAAATGTTTGTATTCTTCGAAAATGTTGCGGTACTCTTTCTCTCGCTCTTCATCAGGCTCCTGTTCGGGCTCGAAGACGACGGATTGCTGTTCAATGAATGTGAGAATGGGCACATTCCACACGGGACATTTCATGAATCCCACCAACGAATCAAGGACCCAATTTCCCTCATTATCGGAATTGTTCTCGTTACTGTCAGCCATAATCAGGACTTGTGTCTCGTCGTCGGTGTTGGGTGTCCGATCGGCACTGCAGCTCATATCGGTTTGTTTGCTGTTTCCGCACGGTTGCTATTCGTGATCGTCAATAATCACTACTATGACGCGCGATGGTCACATTTTTAACGCAAATAATACAATGCACTTGTAAGTTGTGTACACTTACTTCTATCTATATCGAGAAGCGTTAGCAAAATGCATGGCTTAAGTCGATCGCGTGCCTCATGACCGCGAGATACCCGTTTTTAGGTTAGCTGTGGCCTGGCTGGAAACCGAGCACCACCGAACAGGAGAGATCGTACCCGGGAGGTAAAGTACCGCTCACACGTGCCGGTCGACATCAGATAACTTCATACTCAATGCCACTACATGTATGCGTGGTTGGTTTTGCTGGTTCTGCACGACGACTGCAGAGTCTGGTTCTGGCGCTCGTCTCTCACGCGATTGGCTGTCACAGATGCGTTCCCTCCGTATCGATCCTGCCAATCGCTACTCGGCTACCATCTTCGCCCTCGCTGTCGAGCTGCTTCAGCTCGTTGTGTTCGCCACCGACGCGTTCCTTTTGTTGTCTCCCCACCGCGATCTGATCGTTGGCGTGTACCTGTAATCGCCCGTAATTTGGCCAATTCGCGCGCTTGCCGGCCATCCACATGACGTCCATCGTGCGCGTTAGTGGTGAAGAACAAGTAACTGACCAGAGTCAGTTGCAACTCTCAACGACCGTCTCTCTCGCCCAAACCGGCATGGAGCTCGATGTCGATGGCAATGTGATGGTGGCCGACCGAGTAGCCACTGACATCATCGAGACTAGAGCTGGACCAGAACCAGAACCAGAAGCTGAATCAGCGCCCGAAGAGGTCGTCGAGCAGGACGATGGAAATGAGTCGATGCACGATGACGTGATGGGGCAGATGCAAAACGACCACGATGACTCGAGTGGGCAGCAGGACGTCAGCAACGATGGCCAGGAGATGTGCTCGGCCACCGGCGCCGGACAGGAGCCCGAGTGGGCCGAGTTTACTGGGCTCAAAATGAAAAAGTTCACTGATGACGAGCTCGAGGCATTTCATCTGCCATTTCAGATGGGTTGGTCGAGACAGGTAGTGATCAGGGGCACTGTGACCAACTCTGGAAAGAAGGTTGGCGATGTTTATTACTTCTCTCCCGACAAGAAAGTGAAGCTCCGTTCGTATGTCGAGATGGGACATTTTCGTAAGTGATTCTGTGATGCTTGCCAATCATTTCAGAATGTTTTCTATGCTATGCAGTCAAGAAACACCCGAACTGCGGTTTGCGACCGGAAAACTTCACGTTCGCTCGACAGCCGATCCACAGGCCTCCTGAAGAGATCGTTCGACACGCAATGCAGAGAGGCGGCACTCCTTACGCGCCTCCCGCCTCGGTGCCCGCCATATCTGCTGCTGTCGTCGATGTTTCGCCGGTCACCGCTGCTAATAAGACATCGACTGGCTCTACTTCGGCGGAATCTGGTTCTGAAGATGCGTCTGGAAATATGAGCGCGACTTCGGTTGCCGGAGGAAGAGGTATGCAGAATACTGCAGTTAGTTGTATCGGATTGTTTACGGGCGATTTATTCGCAGCCAAGCGAAAGCGAGTGGCACCAACACGATTCGAAGACGAAGATTATTCCGAGTCATCGCCGTTCAAAAAGAAACCAAAGCAACCCAATGAGAAACCAGGCAGTCATTTATATCACTCTCAAACCGCGACACCGTTTACCAAGACACCCGGCGGTCCGAAATTCATTGTGACGGATAAGAGAGCTCCGAAACATCCATTCAAGAAGACCTCATCGACGACTTACTCGCATCATTTCCGTCAGCAGCATCCTGGTGTTGCTGGCGGTAGTCACTCTCGACCAACGCCAAAACTGGTACAGTTGCCAGCGACTGCATCAGCACAGGCACCTTCTGCAAACTTGCAACAATTTGATCAGCAGCAAAATAAGTCTGAGCAACAGCCGAAAGCTGAACAAGAGACTCACAAGCAAGCGAATGGTAACGTCACAGACGTATCAGCTCCAGTTCACGAAACAGTCGCCGCACCAGTGACAAGCGCACCAGAAATTGTTGGTCTTCCAATTTCTGCTAGAAAGTCCACATCATCTTCGAATACAGCGCGAGTCGCACCATTTTCGACACAACAAAAGTGAATAATTTTATTGCTCACGTTAATAAACAGACTTAATTGATTTCTCGTGGCAGGCCTTCCGTTGGTGCAGAGCAGCCACCGATCGCTGCAACAGAAGTGAAGAAAGAAGAGACTCCTGAAGAAGCAGCAGAAACAAGAGCGAGCTCGGCACCAGGCGAAGAAAGTGAGCAACCAATTCCGCCGTGTTCGATTATGTGCAACGGGCGCAGAGGAATGCTGCCCAATTTGCTGTGCTCCAGATGTCTTTGCCTTTTCCACTTGGACTGCGTCCCTACCGGTGTGTTCCTCAAGGATCCTCATCGATTTGTTTGTCCAGTAAGTCTTCAGTATTGATCGAGGTCGCTTGATTTTTAAAACTGTTTTGTTTCTTAGAATTGTTTGCAACCAGAGGACACGGAACCGGAAACGCCGATCGAGGGGACACAGAATGGCATTAGAAATGAAGACGCCGAAGAACAAAATACCGGCGCGCAAACTTGCAAGATGAACGGTATCGGTATTAAACCTTTGCCACCGGCTCATATCCCTGGCAAATCGCCGGCCATGCAACCGACTGGTTACCAGAAACCGAGGAGTTACCAACCAATTCTACCCAAACCACCCCAGTCTCAGTCAGTTCCACAAGGTTACTTCCAAACGCGACCGTCTCCGAAATTGAAGCATTCACAACAGCAGCAGCCTCATTACAGTGGTGGTGGTGGCGGTGGTGGTGGCGGTGGTGTGAACGTTAAGCTTCCGGCTGGTACGCAGCTCTACAGAGTGCCAGGTCCTGGAAAGCCGTCTCCAGTCAGACCAGCTTTTGTCCAACAACAAAGGCCAACAGTGAAGTCTAAGTCGGCGAAGAAAAGCATTTCAGGACATGCAGGAATATCTAGCCATCATCCTCAAGCACCACATCCGCTGCTCAACTATCAGCCAGCTCCCATCGCGCCTATCGCACCGATCAAACTGACACCGACGCAGATTGCGAAATTTCTTGCATCCAAGCCGAAACGTGGTTACAAAGAGTACCTACAAAAGCGACTGCCGCAGTTCAACAAGTTGCTATCTGGCTACGACTGCTTGAATCAAGTGCTCGCCCTGCTCAATGTCATCGATTTGGTGAGGCTCAAGGAAGTGAGTCGCGCGTTCAACCGTTTGGCATTGCAGCCGCATTTGTGGAGTTGCATTCGACTTCGAGGCGTTCACATTAACGATTGGGAGTACTTGGCTAGAAACATCATCGAAGCCAATTTGTCAACCGAAGTCGATTTCGAAGGCATTCAAGTAGGCGCTATCAGCGATCTTTGCGAAATGTGGCGTAACTTCGAAAACGTGATCGATTACCTCAAGTCAGTGCGACACCTCAAGTTCGACAGGATCCCCACCTTCGTCATTGAATACATCATCAACGCGGCAGTGGTACCAAATTGTTACAACTCGTTTAGTAATCTCGAGTCCCTGAGCGCCAGAAACATCTTCGAAGAGGATTCTGTCGTGAGACAGTGCCGACTGCAATTCCTGAATCAGCTCAACTCGTTACCTGAGCTTCGGTCACTTAGTTTGCAGAGCAAGTACGGTTTCGTTGCTGAAGACCAGACCATATCGATGTTGTCGGCGACTTTCTCGCGAATGCCACAATTGCGATCTCTCGTCTTCCTGGGTCTGAAGGATTTCAGTTCAGAACAGTTCAGTTTTCTCACTGATCTCAAACAGTTGGAACGGCTCGAAATTGGAAGTTGCGAGCGATGGTCCAGCACCGACAGCGAGAATCGTGAAGCAAATGGTACCGAAGACGAGCAGAATGACAATTTGCGAGGTCCATACAGTTACCTGGCTCAACTCAACAATTTGCGCCACTTGAGACTGGTCGATATCGTAATCAATGACAATGCCAAGCAATTGGTCTACGCGCTTCAGCATCTGGTCCGCTTGCAGTCACTCACATTGGAATACGTTTCAATCTTACCGGAGTCGATCGATGTCGTCGACGGTCTTTGCGCTGTTCTCGCATCGCCGTTGGAAAACTTGAAGTCGCTCATCATATCAACCGACGATCCATACTCGAACCGTTGCATTTTCGACGCACTTAAAAAGCTCGATCACATCGAGAAGATTACTTGGAGGGTTGGCGTCGTCGTTTTAGACAACGGCGAGTGTTTCGTGCCGTTCATGAAGACAATTTCGGATGACGATGACGACGACGAGATGGATATTGACATGAACGCCAATGGAGGGGTCACCGATGATGAAAAACTCATGGATCTCACCTTCCTGAATGAGGTGCTCCAGAGCGAGCTGCTTAGCTCAGCCATCGAAGTGGTGCCTATGTAAAGACGCGAGACGTGTGCATGCTTCTGTCAATGTCCATGTATATATCAAGATAGACCGATATCGTACTGTCTTCAAAAAAATCTTGTCCAAAATCTCTAAGCTAGGGACAAAACTTTTTGAGGCAAAGTATCAATTCAGTACCATAGTTTCGTTTTGTCACTTAACTACACAGTTTTCTCACTTGGCTTTATTAACATTGTCAAGACATGGCAATCGAAAATAAAACTCATTCGGTTCGCTAATCAGTATCAGTTAAGTGATCTCCTAGTCGGACACCGTAATGCACTTGAACTTGGTCGTCGTCTCGCATGTATGCCCAAGCCATGTGTTCGGTGCTGTGATGAACAAACCATTTTTATTCAACCAGAATGCAACGTGAACCCACTCACCTGTGGTGAATACCGATCTGGCCACTAGTATTGACGGCAATCACGCCCGCATAGCCATCGATTCGCTTCTTCATGAAGCGCAGAGCTTCTTCGACGGACCTCTGCAAGGGCATCTTCTGGTGCTGGTGCAGGTCGGCGACGTGTTTTGCAAGGCACACACGCATGATAGACTCCCCGTGACCCGTAGTCGATACAGCACAACTCTCATTATCAGCAATTCCGCCGGCACCGATAATCGGACTGTCACCAACACGTCCTACCATCTTTCCAGTGATTCCTATGTACCGGTCATCGAATTGTAGCAATTTTACAATTGTAGTTCCTGCTCGCTAACCTCCCGTAGAAGTTGCGCACGCGAGGAGTCCGTCACTATCGAGCGCGACCGCACCAACCGTGTCGTGATCGGAACTACTTTCGTTCTCATTCTGATCGTTCTTATCGTGATTGTCCTGCTGCTCGCTCTTCATCGCTGTGTTGACGGCATTTTTGAAAGTTTGGTACTCTTCCAATCTCTGTTGGGCCATCTCATGAACCAATTCGTTGTTCTCCACTATTCGCAGACCACTCTTGACAGCCAACTTTTCGGCTGCCTCCCCAATCAACAGACAGTGTTCTGTGCGTTCCATCACCGCCCTAGCGAGCGATACAGGATTGGCGACCGTCTTCACCTGAAACATGACCGCAGTAGAGTTAAATCAATTGATATGGAAAATCGCAATGTATTCAGCTATATGTATTACAAAGGACTGAATTGAAGGAAAATGATGAGAACCGAGATCGACATCGCTCGCCTGCCAATTATTATCATTACTCACCCCTGCAACTGCACCACAGCGCATTTCCGCGCCTTCGACGATGATTGCATCCATCTGGTTAAGAGAGCAAGTTTGATGACAAGAGCTCGGAATGACGATCAGAATAATGTAATGTATTGCAAAGTTGGTCAGAGCACTGAAACTAAGTCACTTACTTCCACTTGGCCCGTGATAGTCAGTGAGGAGCCATAACCTAAAGCCAGAGAGAAATGACATAATGCCAATCACACTGCACCAATCAATGTCAACAGACCGGCATTGAATCCCGGATTGTCCTCCATCGACCTGACAGCAGCCTCGACGGCGTCGATCGCATTTCCGCCTCTTTGAATGGCCTCCAAACCGGCTCTGCAGGCCGCCTTGACACCATCGATCTTTTTCTGCTCTCCAGCCTTGGTCGCTATCTTGCCAGCACCTCCATGCACGACCACAATAACGGGCATCGTGGACACACCAACGCCAAGTCGAGCTCCTTCTTCGCGGCCAACAAACTCCTGCGAAATCGGTGCGCTTCTCTTCAGGTACTGAGGAGGTTAGATGACATCACTCATATCTCGATACTCGTGAGTGACTGAACTGACCTGACCGGTCAACACCCGAGACGAGACGAGACGAGGATCGGCCAATTAATGAATCAATCGATTAACGAGTGACATAACTGTTGTGAAATTCAATTGTAGCAGAATTTAATAATTTATTATATTCACTCTTGCAAGCCGTAATTAACCAACAGACACACCACTGAGAAGAAGAGCAGGTCAGAAAGACTCGTTGATCAGGACACGGTCTCTGTTCTTGACGTCACTCGAAAATCTTTTATTTAATTGCAACTTGCAATTTGCAAGGATCGCAAGTTGCGAGCCGGGACCATCGCGGTCGATCTTCGTCGATCGGCCACCGTCACTCAGCTGGTCTGCACTCACCGTGTTTACATTGTCGTTGACATCGATTTAATTAATTTGACAAGTCACTTTAATCATCGCAGTCTTGGAAGCAGTGATTTGGCAATTGTGCTTCGTTGCTCTTCCATTCGCACGCCCAACTGTAGATGACCGGAGATGACGAATTGGTTTCATCGCAATCCGCTCAAGTCGACAACGCAGATCAACTTCGACATGAAGATGGTCGCTGCTCAGCCAGAAGCTATACAAATATGCAGGTTAGTGTCTATACTGTTCTCTATTGCGGTCTGATCTGCTTGATTGCACTGTTTCGGTAGCGAACTCTGCTCATCCCGCTCCAAGCTGATCGGTCTGCTGAGTGACCCGACCTCGGGCGTTGAGGCCACCGAGAAGGTGCTCAACGAGTATCTCTCGCTCCTGGCTGGATTTGTGGTCGCCTGTGATGATCGCGGCGGCGATAGTAAACTTCGACACTACTTTCGATATCGGTGGACGAATTCGATGCTCGGCGGCACACCTTAGTAAGTTTCCTGGACACTTCTCGGTGTTAGCAAACTGTTAAAACCGAGTTTCTCGCATTTCTTGTAGCATGCAGCAAGACGTAATCTTCGAGACGGTCTGCATGTGTCAGGAGTTCGCTATATGGTTAATGAAGCACGCAGCTATGATTGCTGCCAAGGACAACATCAACATGGACCAGGCAAAGGAAGTGCACCGATGTCTGAGAAAGGCCGCTGGCGTGTTCGCAGCCATGCAGAACAACTACGTCGATCGTCTGCTGGACAAGCCCGACCCCGGTTCCGATCTCGATCCGCGTGTGGCCAACGCGTACGTTCTGCAATGCACCGCTGAGGCGCAAGAAGGTTAATCGTCACACTTTTGTTGACGGTGAAAGGATGTTAAAACATTTGCCGTTTTTAACAGTGACTATCGCCAGAGCCATTGAATTGAAGCATTCACCGAGTTTGATATCAGGTCTAGCGAATGAGACAGCTAAGACGTTTCTCTCTGCGGCGAGCGCAATCAAAGCGCTCGACCCAACCAAGTTTGGCAAATGGTTCCGCTACTTACAACTCAAATCTGCCTTCTACGAAGCATATGTGCGTTCCTCGAACAGTTATCTGTCGGTATTCTCAACTCGATTCTTCTTTATTTTAGGCGTACTGCTATTTCGGCGAAGGTTTGCTGCAGCAGGAGAAGTGCGGCGAAGCGATCAGGGCGCTCCAGGAAGGCATCAAGTGCTACGAGGCCGCCGTGCAACTGTGCAATGATTACAACAAGTTTAAGGGACCGGGCAAGAGCGCCAAGCTCGACCAGCATCTCTTCTTTCGTCAATTGCGCCCGCACATTTTGAGGATCAAAGAAAAGTGCGAGCGTGAGAACGGATTGATGTGAGTTTGTTAAGTGATCGCGTGTGTCGCATTATCGAGGTTTAAAATAGTGTTGCCTCTATGCAGATATCACCAGAAAGTGCCTTCCGACGCACCTTCGCTCGAAGTTCGGGCCACGCATGGACTTGTTTCTCCCGAAGAATTTAAGTTGCCAGCGATGCATCCGCTGTGGTCGTCTAAGGCGTACGCGGCGTTCGACCTCACCAAGAACATGAACCTGAAGGATCCTGCTAACTCGGTACGACTGAGTTAGTGCACACATTCAATTCATGCTTATTGTTGTTTGTATTGTAGAAGGCAGCCGCTGCTGAAACAATTCCACCGATAGAGGAGAAAAGCGTACCGCAAACTGAACGGGACCAGAAGAATGCGAGTGGATGTGTCGTACAGTGAAACTTCGCCCAATGCACACATATAAACCTTGCTAATAAAACTAATAAAACAATTATCAATTTCTAACCGTGATTATAAGAATATCTATATGCAGTTCAACGGATATCACTAATCAATGTGAAAACGTCACTTGACGTGTGACACTCTACACATTGTTCACATTGTTCACTATCTCTGACTTGAGCATCTCGGTTAACAGGTTGGAATGCGTAGTTGCACTCGAAACTGTTCACTCCTCTCTCCAGCAACACAACACAATGTCGTCAAGACGCATCGCGTTTCTGCTGCTCTGCCTCTTTCTGGGTCGTGCCCTGGCTGTCGAGTTCGACGACTGTGGTTCCAAGACTGGCAAGCTCGAGAAAATCGTCGTGTCAGGATGTACGGATGGGGATGACGCGTGTCCATTCAAGAAGGGCACGAACGTTACCCTGGACACAACTTTCTCGTCAAGTAAGTCGGTCGGAGAATGTTTTGGGCGCATGTTAGCGTTGAGTGAATTGCAATTAATAACACAGATACGAACTCGAAGACAGCGACTGCCAAGATTTATGGTATCATTAGTGGCATACGCATCCCATTCCACATGAAAGAAACGAATGCGTGCCAGTATGAACAGAACTCGTTATTATGCTTCGCACCTCTCAGTACCATTCGTTCGCAGGTATTGGCAAACTAACTGTCCCCTAAACCCTGGAACACAGTACAAGTTCGTCGTCAGCATGCCAATCGAGCCAAACTACCCGAGCCTGGCTGTTACCGTGCAGCTGCATCTGCAGGATGACAACAAGGAGGACCTCTTCTGTGTACAGTTTCCTGCTCAGATCATCCAATGAATCAATGCTCAAGTTCAGTGCTATTCGATTTTCAATGCTGAAATGTCCAAGATAGATTGACTGATAATTCAATAAAGTTTTTTCATCACGATGGTGTTGCGAGTTTATTCTTCAACACTCGCATGAGTGGCTTCACTTGAAAATTTATGGTTCCTAACGTGCTCATCTCGATACCAGAATTAGACACAATCAACAACCTGACCAGGAACCAAACTCGACGTGCTCTCCGCGTCGATGTTCACCTTGTACTCGACCACCAGCATCTTGACGATCATCTTGTGTCAATTCTTACCATCCCAGATGAGTATCGTGCGTTTGTTGTCAGATTCCATGATGGGATTCCGATCTATCTCTTCTCTGTCTCGCCTCGCTTCCATTCTCGTCCGTCACGCAGTCGCTTCGTCATCTCTCGCTGACTCTTCATCGCTTCACTATCGCCAATTTGTCGATTGGGTTGTCCAGATATCGGGAGAAAGAAAAAACAGAAATCCGCTGAGACCACGTTTAGCGTCTCGCATTCACTTCAGCACCAATACACAGTTTTGTGGAAAAACTTGGACAAAAACAGTCCGACGCTCATTAACATTGACAACTTTGTTTGCTAATTTCACTACCTGTAGATTGTTTCATTTCAATCATTTTCGGCACACAACTAGATTATGGTATGTGACATAACATGCATAAGTATGAGAAATGAGCGATCAAAGATTTTAATGTTTATTAAGCTTGAAAACAAGGCTCGGCAGTGAAGATGAACAAATCCGTAAATGGGGAACTTGTCCATTATAATGTTTCGCTGCTCATTTCTCATGAACCTCTTGTCTCACTAACTTCATACTTATGCATGTTATGTCACATGCCATGATCTAGATGTGTGCCGAAAATGATTGAAATGAAACAGTGTAGAGGTAGTGAAATTAGCAAACAAAGTTCTCAATGT
>JAGGCA010001527.1:970-13433 GCA_022876805.1 Osperalycus tenerphagus | reverse complement strand
GATGGCGTCGGGCGAAACGTATTTCAATGCCACAAATATATCGCCCTTGTAATTCAACGTGCTATCAGAAACCTCGAGCTGTAGACGATAGCAATAAATTATCAACGTTATCACCATCACGATCACTTTGAGTTTTGAAATTAGAATTCTTACTCGTTCTTGAAGCGGATACCACCGTAATTCATTGCTATCAAAGACTTCGTAACCGAGTGGCAGCGTGACTTCGCCGAGAAAATCATTTCGACCGAATATATCAGAATGCCAGACACTTAACCACAAAGTGCGCTTGCTGATTTCGCTGATGGTCATATAAAACTTAAGCACTTCGTCGAACACCGGATGCAAAGTGTGCTTTTTCACTTTCGTTTTCCGCTTTCCCGACTTGTTGCGATCCGGCAATAAGTAGACTTTAATGTACCTTGAAAAATAAATCAGGCAAAATGCATCGTCATTATGACGCTCAGATAATTTTCCGGGTGAATGGTCAACTTACGGGTCTGAGCGAGATCGTTTCGCATCGACGGGGGCTAGATTTCGGCACTCTTTGATATGCACTTCCATGGCACCGGCTTTGTAATTGTACGAGATACTGAACAGAACTTCTCCGGTGACGGTGACAGTCCCGTATCGGCCAGCCTATTGCATACCAATTAGTATAATTAGCTCAATTCAGAATAACGCGCTGATTATCGGTTGTTGACCCGAGTTGTCTGTTTAATTCAATTTGCGACCCTCATTGTCATTTCTAATAATTGTTTCATTTGATTACCCACAGTAGTTTGATTAGCAGTCAACAAGGACGTTGAACAGTTGACAGGCTGATGATAATTTATGATCGCTTACCTCAGAATAAACACTGGACAGACTTTCGCTGCGCGACTGCTGCAAGGAATGCATTGAGAGGTAGCAAAAAAGTGATGTAATTGATTGAAATGTGCCGATGAAGCTGAACGTGATTTACCCCGAATGACGAAAGACTCGTTTGACTGCGACTGTGGTAGGCAGTCACGAACGCGTGATCGACGTCATCTTCAACGGCACCTGAACTCTCACTCGCCACACTTCCTCGGTTCGAGAAACTCTGCAAATTGTTCCAATTAGGATATTAATATAATTTGCATAATAACGAGATAACCGCTAAGTGACTCACCTCTGAATAGTCAGAGACAGAAATATGAGGCACTCCACTACCACTTCGTGGATGATGACGGTCACTACTCTTAGCTGCTGCTGCTGTCCTCAGCCTGCCTCTCAACCGTCGAGGAGATGATCGCAATGAGGTTTCATCTGCGAGAAAAGTAATCAGGAGTGAAAGAGTGAAAGTGCATCTGCGAGAAGAGATTAAAGTCATGACTGGTGAGAACGGTGCAAAACAAATTGATGAGATGAAAATTGCTTAAGAGCCTTAGGAGACGAGGCGAAGAAGGCAGGTGGAAAGAATAGTATCGGACAGTATCGGACAGTATCGGACAGTATCGGACATGTGCCAAACGCATTGCGTGCGTATTGAAACCATTCAATTCGCATCTCACCGGTTTTCGCTGGCGCGCTTTGCTTTGACTCATTTCGATTTTCGGCTTCAGGCTCAGGCTCAGGATCACGCTCAGGATCAGGCTCAGCTTGACTGCTGCTCCTGCTGACTCGCAGGCATACACTCAGATGCACAACTATGCAACTTATTAAACGACAATTAAGCACCACATTCCTGAAAGACATTTCTCGAATTTGATGCGCATCTCACAGCTCCGGTTCACAGACACATTTCATAGGCGAGCAATTCCAAGTGCAACGAAGACAAAATAATATTGAAGCATAGCTGGATGCCCGTCGCACAATTGCCGTGTGAAATTACATCGATAGTTGCCAAGGAGTAGAAATTAGAGATAGTTGTTTTTGACACTTGGCTAATCTTTTACGATTGCGATTCGTTAGATTGAACGATAGTCAGCCTGGCGCAGAGACTTTGGCTTGCCATCATCTTTCCCACGACCAGAGAGCCCACTGCACTGACCTTTTAGCGCGGCGAGCTTGCGAAGAACACCTGAATATCGCGACCGATTATGATGGAATGGAGGTGGCAGCGATTTGCGGTCGCTGCCAGCATTCGACGATCGCGAGCCCGAGAACACATCGTCAGGAATATTGCTCGAACTATACGAGTGTCCCTTGGCAGCAGACGTGTAAATGCGACTTTTCGGCACCACTGATGTCGGCGACATATTAATCAGCACCGACTCTTCGTCCACTTCGGGAATGGTCTCGGTCGACGTCAGATGTGACTTGAAGAGATGCGGAAGAGTTGAAGACAGCATAATGGCACGATTATTACTAGCACCCGCCGTGACGGAATCGTCGAGACTTCTTATACTTTCTTCGCTAGACTTGAATGAATAATAACCAGTATCGCGAAAGGCACTTCGGTTACACGATATCTCCAAATCAGAGATATTTCCAGCCGACTTTGTTCCCGATACTTTGCTCGGTTGTGTTGATTTACTCGTTTGCGCCATCAGATGAGACGCAACGAGTAGGTTATTCTCGCTGGACGCTTTCGCGTTGAATGATTTTCTCACCGCCGATGACGAGGATGACGGTATCTGAAGATCTGGTTCGTTGCTCTCATCCTCATCGATGTCAAGAATAGCTAATCGGGACGTCGATTGTGTTCCATCAGAACTGACTTCAGACATCGAAGCGGCAGCGACATTGCCGATTCTGGCTTTAACCGTTTGGACACTCGAAACGCTGTCGCTAGAGAAACTTCGATCTTTTAGGGAGTCAAATATTGGCGACAGGCACTCATTGCTATTTATGTCATCGATTTTCACTACTGTCCGGTGCGATGCCAACGATGTGCTGTGTGACGTGTTTATCGTATTCGCGACATGCGAGATGCTCTCTGATTGCTTATCCGATTTCGAGTTGCTTTTCAGTTTGATGACGTCTTGCCCATTGATCGTTATTTCTTGAGAGTTTCGCTTATTTTCAGTGGATCCTGTTGCCGATACATTCACTGAATCTTCTTTTCTCACGTGCTCTTCTTCTTCCTCGACGATCTTCGTCGTCGTGTCAGAAGTGGCATCATTATTATTTGTCTTTTCCTCTTCGATGGCTGCTTGTACTTTGGCAAATAGCGAAATCCGAGCTTCCCAGCTCTTCAGCGAATCCCTGTCATCGTCAGATGAAGATTTCACCAAGTTCGATGCTTCTTGACTCGCACCGCTGCTGCCGTCCTTATTTGACGTTGTATCCAGAAGGCCGAAGATCTCTTCCATTTCATGCGAGATTTCCGATTCGGTTGGCGAGTTATCTGAATCGTCGTAACTCGGAATCGATATGCTCGCCGAGATGGTCGAACCAGACTCGGACGGTGTTTTTTTGCTGGCACCAATTTTGGGACTACCACAATCACTGCTCTCACTGTCGGCCACAATCGCTGGTCCATCTTTGGAATCCTTGTTTCTCCTCTCCCTGAGCGGCGAATTGTGTCTGGAAACTTGCACAGAATGCATCAATGCCACAATCTGATCGCGAATGTAGGAACGCGCTTTGGCAGAATCCGTATTATTGACTGCATCTTGCACATCGTCGGCCTTGTTCTGATCACCGAATGCGATCTCCGTCAGTTTCTTAAACGATCCCATTAATTGCTTACAAATATGAATTGTTTCTTGTGATAGAGGCGAATCATTACTCCTCGTTGAATCAGTTCTGGTGGCCAGTCGTTTGGAGAGTTTCTCATTGTCGGCTTTCTCCTTGACATCGGACTCTTTGGTTTGTTCATCTTCATCATTTGAGGAGCAATCAGCCGACCCGAGAGTATCGCTGCCATAGTCGCTGTTGTTGCTGCCGATGGTACTGCTACATGAACTGCTGCTATTCTCAGGTGTAAGTGGAACGAACGCGGGCGAAACGACTTGCATAAGATGAGCGATGTGCGATTCGAGTGCTTTTAATGGGGCTAACGAATCCTCCTCTTCACTGCCTCGGCTTCTGACATGAATCCCCATTTCGTAATCGGTCGCCTTAGCCGGCGACATTTGCCTGAGCACTTTGTTCATAAATAATACGATATCATCATCATCATCGGTCGTGTCAACAGCATTGGCGGTATTACCATCACCGTCACCACCACCAGCATGATCGTTGCCGTCAGGAAGTGTGCTTTGCGTATTCGTGCTAGTATCGATCGACGCACTCTTGGCAATTATGTCCCATACATTTGCATTCCCACTTTGACGCGCTCCACAGGTTTCAACTTTTTTCACTACCTCTGCCTCGTCTTCTTTGGCTTCATTGCACTCTGATACCACTTTCGCCTCGTCGCTGCCTTCAATATCGACATCTTTACGAGCTGTGTTTTCCTCATTAGCCGAATTCTCACTTTCGTCTATTTTCTCCGTATCACTACTCATCTCCACGATATTCTCCTCGCTTCCACTACTCAAGGCACATTCGTTCGGCATCTCATCATTAGCTGTTTCATTGTTTTCTTCGTCATTCTCTTCCTCACTTGTCGTGCCATGCACGTCATCTTCATTGTTAGCACTGACAGGAGGATTGTCTCCAAGTAGCCCGGATATGAAATATTTCTCCAATTTGGACGAAGCCAAAGCAATGGCATGAATTTGGTGATCGGGTAATTGCGCATCACAAGACGAGTCCTCATTGTCGCTGTAATCACTGCCAGTATCGCTGGCGGAGATCGAGTGCCGTTGTTTGTAAACACGACTCATCGTATCACTCAAGTACACATCCAGAGCGGATGCCGACGGCCTTTCATCGGTCGGTGACGTGGGCCTCGAGTCCGTATCACCATCACCATCGTCGTCGCTGTCCTCTTCACAGCTCTCTTCGATGATCGTATGGAGAGAGTAATTAAGTGGATTGCCATACATCAATTGCTGCTGCTGTTCTTGCAGAAAACAGAGGACGTCGTGCGCCCTTCGCACGCCACCGTCGTCGTCGTTGTCGTCGTCGTCGTCGTAATCGAACTCCTCTTCTTCGTCGTCTTCGTCGTCGTGGCCAATATGAGCAGCAGCTGATGCACCCACATAACGATCACCCTCTGAATACACGTCTGTCATGATTGCACTGGCAGACAACGACCGACCGACCGACCGACCAAAACAGAGAGCACAGCAACACAGAACACGACTCGAGTGGACTCAAATGAAGTCATTCCTCGTGCCTGGTATCCCACTTTAAAGTGAGAGAAGTCGTGCGAGAAAAGAAGACATCTCACCACCCAAACCTGCGAATTCGTTTCGCAGGCTTTACAGGGTTTGTCGTCATACCAATGCGAATGCGGCAGAGCTGAGCTGAGCAAAGCCTGTTTGGCGTTTTCGTCGTCGTGTTCACCACTCGAGTCGTGCCCTGGAGGGGCAAAAATGCGCTTCAGTCCAAGGGTCTCTCAACACTGCTATTCCAACAGGTAAACCTTTTCGAATGGATCTCTTTCTGGGCAGCAACATCACAACGCAACTCTATCAACGGAACTGCATCGTTGAGCTCGCTTACGATGGTTTGCAAACCAACTCCGAACTTGATGCCGTTCTTGTCGAAGTCGGGAAATCCCGCAAACAGTTTGCCAACCGCGGTGAAAAAGTAAATGACGAGAACCAAGAGATGATAAAAAAAACGTAATTTCGCAGAGCTTTTTGCGGATTACGTGGAGATTTTCATATGCACAACACACACACACTGACAGACAGACACTGACAGACAGAGCCAAACTCGAACACAGAATCGGGCTCGACTCGATGCAAGTGTGCTGTTATTGTTGTATGAACGATTTTCCGCCCCATTTCGCATAGGGAACAAAATCTGACGTGAGCTTTACGCTTATCTCGGCGATAACCCTTCAGCCTATGAGCCTGGTGTCATTTAATCCTGTCAACGATACAAACGTAACGCGCTAATTATGAGTTGTGACAGTTTCTCTCAGATACTTTCGCGCCGTCGAGCGAGTGATGCAACGTTGTGCGATTTCGAGCAGCAAGATCAGCGGTCATACCGTAATTAAATCAAGGGTAATTAAATCAAGCGTGTGTCACAGACGCCGAGATAAATGCCTACTCTCTTCTCGGGTCTGGTTGCTTTCATAATTAATTTGCTTTTTTATCAAACACTCATCAACATGCGCAGCAGTCTGTCGGCAATTTTCTATTATAGAGCGCCGATATGAGAAGATTGGTAGCGTTCTGTCTGAGAGATAGATCGATGAATAAAACTCATTACTAGTACCAACATTGTTAATTAGTGTCATTCGAATGAAATTCGGCCAAATTCGCAGCCTCGACGAACGACTGCCAGGAAACAAATCGGTCGAGCGTGTCAAATCCGTTGTCAACAACCACTGTCAACAACGGTAATGAACGGAACTAACGAACGGAAACCGTTCAATTGAATTCATATGGCAAAAGTAATGATCTACTTGGAATTGCATTTGGAAGTCATTCAAATGTCAGCGTACATCGGCCGAGTGAACTGGAGATGCGGTCTGACGCTATCGAATGATCGTGAATGTTCTCGATGCAGGAAGAGACTGAAAATGTGATAAATTTATCCTGACCATAAAAGTTGGCCTCGCCTTACGGTGATATCGCTGAGCAAATCGGCGAAAGGAGCACAGAGATAACTCTACTTGTGCATACGCAACACAATCCACAATCCACAATCCACAATCCACAATCCACAATCCACAATCCTTACCTATTTGCTGATCATTTCTAACATCCGATATTGCGGTAGTGGTCGTGTTAGCCTGTTCTGATTTATTTTCTTCATCGCAACGATTACCGGTCACTGAGGCTTGGCTGTTGTTCGGTGGCGGCGGCGGATTTCGTTTCTTTATCGTTACCTTCCTGAATACATACCCTGTCATTTTTTCAACGGTCGCCTCACCTTCGCTGAAACTCGAGTTCGACTCTTTCGACGGTTCCCGGCCCGACGGACCAAACGCATCATTGCTGTCACTTCTTCGCATTATTATGCCATCGTTGAAACCTGAGCTGCTGAAAAATCTGCGAGGTGGTGATGAATAGTTGCAATCTGCCACTCCAGAATCTGGTGCACTGCTCGTCACACCGCTGTCGTCTGCCGACGATCTGGTTCCGTATTCGTGGACTTCCTCGGCAATCGCTCTCTGCTTTCGGAGTGGACTCATTCCTGCAATGCGGACAAAAGTAGTGTAATTACCGATTGTCTCGAATGTCATGCCTGAAACTCGCCACTATCAGTTATCAATTTTTCGACGTACGTTTTCGTGGTAATGGGTGCGTGTTCTGTGGGGTCAGTCGTAGATGGTCGGGTGTAGAAGGGTCATCGCTGCTAGTTGAACGAGACCAGCGTGAGCTAAATGTGGTAGAGAATTCGTCGGATGATTGCCTGTCCGAATAGCATCGTTCGTGCGATGGTCTACTGAAATCGGTACTGAATACTGGCGGTGATATTGGCGGCGGAAATTGGAATGCTGTCGCTTGATTTTTGGCCGCTTCACTCAATATCCGGTAACTATTCGGAGTTCGTGGGCTTGGTGTGCTATTGCTCGATGTTCTTGGACTCAGTGCAGTCTTAGCCTCTTCCTCTTCCTCTTCGTCCTCGCTACTTGACGAGTCAGCAAGACGATTGGACACCTTACGGAAGACGGTAGTCTTTTTCTCAGCAGGCGGTTGATTACTCGGGATGACACTCCTGTTTTGGATCAATTCAGATGCTAGTTGACTCGCCTCGCTAGTGACCAGATCGACGGCAGCTTGAAAAACTTTCACAACGGGACTTGTCGGTTTCGGAGAATCTTCTTTGCTACTGTCGGACCTCGATAAAACTCTTGGCGATTTTGGTGAGTTCGTGCTAGCTGGTGATGAATTCAATGATGGTGATCGACACGCGTTCGGATCGACAGGCGGTAGTTTCGGTGGAATGAAGCCTCTTGCAGGTGACCGTGACCGAAGTGGTGAAGCCATTGTAACACCAACTTTGTGATCTGGTTTCTCTTTCTCAGTTTCTGGTTCGTCGAATGATTGTCGTGATGAGGAAGTGGACCGTTGAGCTAGAAATGCTAGAAGAAGAACGATAATTGAAATGAACGCAATATAGTAATTGAACACCGGCAATCGATTAGAGCTGTGCGAATAAGACGAACCTGCACGTTGCGCAATCTGTTTGATGGACTGAGTTAGAGCTTCTGTACCAGATGGTTTCGTAATATTAGCTCCTTGTTTGATTCGGCCACTCGACGTCCGACAAAACTCTTTCATCCACTCTCCGGAGACGGCTTTCAGTTGCCTGTAATTAAACAGAAAAAAATCGGAGTCGAACTAATGTCAGTGTCGTCAAGCCCGGAAAACTTGTTAATTTATTAAACGCACTCTTTCGTCATTAGCTAATGATAGATATGAGATAATGAAAGAGAATAAGCGAAACCGAAAGCCGGCGTAAAGCGAGGGAGAGCTAGAAAGCACGAACAGCGACTGAGTAACAACAATAATTTATTATTAACCGTCACTCATGGATCGCCATCAACACCTCCTGCATCTGCATTCCCGTTGCATCACTGCCGTCACGATATAATCGTCATACTATCACCATTTCCTTCTAATCATTGTCGTCCATTAGAGTTCACTAGCTTACTCTCTTCCCTTATCTCTTCAGCAGCGCAAACAAAGCATCAACGATCACGCATTTTCTAGTGCATATAATTAATTATTATATCATCAATGTCCTACGCTGTGAGAGAGCATTAATCGAGAGAATGAGTTGGCTTGGCGCGGTTAATCTCACACAGTCTTCATTATTCTCATCGCAGTAAACATGTCGTGTAAGACTTCCAGAAGCCTATTAAAGTCGACTAATTCTGCAACTTTTCAGCGAATTTGATTAATAATCAGAGTAGTGTTGGCGGAGAATATTTTGTTTGAAATTTCAAGCGGAAAGTGAGAGGAGAGCTTCGCAATGAAGATAGAGCGGAGAGAGTGTAAATCGAAGAAGAGGAGAGTAGCGAAGATGTGAATGGTATGAATGGTGTCGCAATGACGAAATGTCGGATCGATAAATTCACTTCTTCACTTACGATTGTTTATAGCACACGACACACAGCCAGTCGTCTCCATCACCATCACGTTGGCCACCTGTGGCTCCAGTAGTTCGATTTAGATCGACTCGACACAACTTGCACACTTTCTTCCGACACCCGGGGCACGGCGCGCCCCGGTTAACGATTAGACCGAATTCCTCCAAGCATCTGCCACACGCTCGCGACGAATTGAATTCCCGCACTGATTCCCGCAGTGCAGCTTTTCGTCGAATTCGCTGAATTTCGGCTTTCAGGTGACTGAAAATTAAAATTAATATGAAATAAAGGCCAGCGGATCGAAGTGAAGTGAATTAGTTATCTGCACGCAAATTATGGCGATGAAAAGTTGATGAATTTCTAATGACACTCGTTTCGGGATCATTCTCCTTATTCATAATACATGTATGCAGTACTTACATGCAAATCGTATCGCGCACTTCACTTGTTTTGCGCTTGTCAGAATAGCAAATGAATAAATTTATGCAAATGCTCGTGGCTCAGAATGAAATGTGATACTAAGAAAGTGGAGATAAACAAGTTGATAGCCCAGCCGAGCAAAATAACTTCGCGGCTTCACAATCAGTAATCAATCAGGTTAGCGTGCAATCCGAAAAGATAGGTGTACATACGAATTTGCACCCACTCAAATCTTTTGCTAAGCCACAAGATCTGAATGAACTTGGATTCGAGTATTTCCGCCATAAATCTCTCTCTCAACTTTTCTCAACCAAAAAATCTCGACAGAACTAAAACGCAACTCCGAGATTTCGTGTATTTGCAATGTAATATCGTGCATCGGAAAATCGTTACAATCGTGGCTCGAAGACGCGTGAAAATTCGCCATATGACTATCGAACTCCTTTTACGCAACCACAGCAACCTCAGATGGAAAGTAATTTGAAATAAGTAACTCGCGAATTGCAATGTTCACCCTTCCAGTGATGAAGTTGTCACGTTCGTGTCGTACACATGCGTATGACACAGTAGATTTAAATCTATATTTAAATTTATACATTTGAGCGGCTGAATATAACTATCTGGTCGAAAATTGGACGAAATGGAATATGGAAGTTGTAAATCTGCGCGGAACAGACTAACCGCGCACTCAGCCCTGAACGACGTCCTGTTTCCCGGTACATTCGGTCCACTCGAAATCTGCGTTGACGTTTCATGACTGATTTAGTTAGAAGACACCTGAATTTCGAAAAGGTGGACTGAAGTTATAATGCTCGCAAGCTTTTCTACTGGAAGCACACCGTCGGCTTATTTTAGCAGATGATCGTATTGGAAGAGAGGACTCGTCGATCTTGGCGAAGCGAAGGCGCAACGTCAGGCAAGAAAAGAGATCCGCTTTCCATTTACCTGATCTCTGTCTGCCTACTGACCATTGTGTGAATGTGTGAATGTCACAGATCAAAGAGCACACACACAATACAAGAGAACGTTGCGTGAATGCCATTATACGAATGCCATTATACGAATGCCATTATACAGTAGCGTTCCATCAACTGGCTGGATCTCGTTTCAAATTGCATCAATGGACATGTTTGAAAAGCACAAGAATGACAAATAGAGAAGAGTAGAGAGACCGTCATGAAGCGTTTGGTACGTACGATGGTGAACACGATGCACGGAATACATGCACGGAATACATGCACGGAATACATGCACTCAACTACGTGCACATCGGTTGTGCAACGTGTCAGACAGAAGGCTTTCTAAAATGCTCAACATGTTGTGCAAATTTCATGTTTTCACTCCTTTTTCATGCCGCTGCGTTACAACTGTGAATTGACGAAAGCGCGATCGTCCAACAACTGGCGTGGGACAGCACACATCAAATATTTAAATTGTACGTGGATCGAAACCGATTTCTCAATCGACCGTCAACGTCTATTTGAGTAGCCCACATTGTCAGTAAAGGTAGCAGCGAAAATCCATCAACTCCTCTTCAAACTGTCCAATTATTACGTTCGCTTATTGTTGCGCACAATTTACTCATACAGAATCAGAAGTGATGTAATTATGAGAGTTAAACCCACTACAGAAATGACAACAGAAAATTGGCAATCAATACTTACAAAATTCGTTGTTCTTCTTGTCTCCTGAGGGCTTCGTCGCGTCTGATAACGGTGACAATCTTCTGGTATTCCTCAGGTGTCAGATGCGAGAGATCGACACTGTCCATTGGTAGCGAGAGAGATGTTGACGTTCGCTGATGTTGCTCACTGTCCGCAGACCTGACTCTCGAACACAGATTTGACGATTATGACACATTCAACGCTGCGCTGACCTGTCGATGACAGTTTTCAATTATGCTGATCTTCAAACGACGAAATGACGGGTGCGGCGAATCGCGAGGTGAATCGGTGCTTAATTCTCGTTGGCTAACAACACGAAATTGTTTCCAGCTCAGTGTAGACATGGAGCAAATATGCTGAAATAAGCGTTCAGTTGACAATCGACGGAAGAGTACACAAAACTTTCATGGCCACCGGTTCGCAGAAGACGATGAGTTGTGCCGTGTTCACCGTGATCGCGATTGCGATGCTTCTACTGAAAGTTTGCCGAGTTAGAATTGTTGCGTCAAAGTAAGACGACAGAAAAGTTGAACTGTAGATTGAACAGAACTGAGACCGAGCGTTGAAAGTATTGATTCGAATTCGCTCCTTGCACGTCCGCGTCTATCTGTAGAGCGATCCGCATTCACCGCTGTGCTCTATTCGCTCCATTCGCACACTTCTGATTCTGCTTGTTCAGAGCCACGAACGGATGCCTTGCGTAACGAAATCTACGAAAGAGGTGGTTGGTTACTTGCGTTCCTATGGATGTAGGTAAATCTAGAGGAGAATCAGCGTCAGGCCGAGTTCGTCGTGCGCGCGCGATGACGTCGTTGATCCATTTCAGTAACTATTCGCATCGCTCAGCATCCAACGCGCAATATGATTGCATATTGTGATCAGGATTGTTGTCATTCCACGCAGACGAAACTGCATCTATTTCCTAGCATCCTCTGAACATATTTGAGTGGGCAGTTGAGAAATTGATGCAGTACTTATCTTTATCATAAACGTGCTTGTTGTGTTTTTGCAACATGTCATGACAATTTAGTGAATGTGATTACGATGATGCAGCGATGCGTTCGCGTAGTGCTGAACAAATAAACGCGCAACAATAATAGGCAGGTTTTGACAAAATGCGCTCGTCGTTCGCTAAGTTACGTCAACCTGTTGTTGGAAAATGCGACAAACAACAAAGCCCCGAACCCAATTTGCGTTCATTCTCTTCACTACTCTAACTATTTGCGATCTGAAGCGCAAAAATGTTTGTTTGCTCTCTGATGCTGTACAGCATCGCATGGCTCTAATATAGCGAGCTTGATGCGAA
>JAGGCA010001508.1:51810-63417 GCA_022876805.1 Osperalycus tenerphagus | reverse complement strand
ATGATCGAGGGTCTGTCAAAAATCTGTAAGTTTATGATGAATAAAATTTGTCGCACATGAAACTTCGGCGTGCGTCATTGTTGCGCAGCCATCTCGCCAAATTGACGTTCTTCATCGCGCACACTTTTTTATGTACAGTGGACTCGGACGAAGGTGCGACCTTAACATTTGTGTGCCAGTTTGTCACTCAGGTGTGTTCATGAATGTTCATTGAATTCCGCGATTCACTAATTTTACGACGATGGGAATTTCGTGATAGTGGAGCGTGCAATGCAATAAATGCCAGAGAGCAAAATGCCGATCGGGATCGTGGATACGATGCGATGCGAATGCGAATCCGAACCGGCCATGAGAATTCGGGCGCGGATCAGCGATGCGAATGGCGTGGTAATAACATTTGCGTGCCGGCATATATATTCCGTTTTGTGATTGTGATGCATCGATAAGAGAAAGCAAAGCTGAGCAGGTCGCTAACGGAAAGAGAAGCGGTAATGTCATAAAATAGCATATGGAACCGAGATGCTGGAAGTCAGTTCAGTTTGGTTCGGGTACATAAATACAATTGGAACTGGTATATAGCGCGATGGCCATGCCTATACAAGTACATAACGCAAACGTGAATGGATGCGCGATATGCAGCTGCCATCATAAAAAATAATAAAGGCACGAACAGAACACATCGCATTCTCGATGCGCGACTCCGACTCGCTCCACCACCACCAATTTCTACGGGCCTGCGTCAAATCAACGGTCCGACATCGAATGAAATGACGTATAAGATCAGATCAGCATCCACAGCTCTGGAAAGTTAAAACCATCAGCTTTATATACACATTATTCTGTAATGCACATAATCGCATCACTCTAATCGAATGTTTCAAATCGCACACACCTCAATTCCATAATAAGATTTTCTACCACATCGAAAGACTGGTAAGGTTGTTAACTTTGAATTCGTGCCAACGAATCTCGATATCAGATTAGATTGCGCTCAAAATTATGCCGTCCTCAAAGACTATAAACGAAGACTCACGACAGTGGCAACAGCTTTCGATCTCAGAATTTCCTCTCTGCAGATGCACCTCTCTGATCGACACAACGACCAATGCTACCAAGATTGACAGATTCTTTCAATTCCGAAGCTATTCAACAACGAAATGTAACCGCAAAGTATTTAATTGCAAGCTTGTTTTTTGTGGCAATGGCGCGGAGAATTTTCGTTGACAGACATTAAAAGCAAAGGCAAAGGAAACTTGCATAATGCATCGGGACGCACGAAGACGAATAAAGCGGCATAGCGGCATCGGCAAGTCAATTTAGGGGCTGCAACAACAGCAATTTCTATCAGGCTTGGTCCATTGTCACTTTGTCATGCGTGCAACCCATCGCCTAACTGGTAACCCTTTGAAAGAATCAAAGGATGGTAGCCCGCTCGCTGGACATGCTTTCAATACACTTTACTTCACTTTGCTTTGCTTTGCATTGCATCTCTTCACTCTCTTCTCTACCTCCCAGTAATTCACAATCACGTCACTCTACTCTTGTCGTCGATCTCGCTCACCTCACCAGTGAATGACGGCATCGCAACAGTTCCACCAAGTCTGTGACAGTTTCACCATTGAGCGGATTACGTTGTTTTTATGTGGTCAGGTTTTCCTTTCATTCACATACAGCTCGGCACAATAGAGCGCAATGCAACCAATGCAACGCGTGAAAGCATCGCAAATATTCCATCGGTAACTATTACCCAAAAGCTTGAAGCCTGAAACTTGAAGAATGAGCTGATTTCGATGTCCCTGCCACTCGTTACGCTACTGGAATGCAAACGAACGCTTTTCATTTCATTTCATCGCTTTTTAGTCATCAATAAGCAGGTCCCATAAATTAAGAATATCGGATAAGAGTGTCTCGAAAAGTCTGTCCCGGTCTCCGAACGCAGAGACGGATGTATGGCATTGTCTTGGTTCGAGTTCGTTCTGTCAACAATGACAATCACTCTCGTTCTCAGCATGCATCTTCTTCTCACAATCGACTCAATGCCGCTCTCATTTCATTTCATTTCGTCTCGTCATTCTTTCGAGTACTTTAACATACAATTTACGACACGACACGACGAGACGACAAAACAAGACCAGGCCGAACCCTTTCGTCCCTATTTTCCTGTCACCTTTTCTCTCTCGCACTCTCTCACTCATTCTTTTCTCCAAGCTCCATTAACCATCCATCGGACATGCACATAAGGCGCATAACGATGACGATAATATTCATGAAATCGGTGCTCAGTACACGACTCGGCTCGTTATGCAACTAGAATCTAAATAGAAAGACGACGTTTTTTCGTCGACTCGCACACTAATCCCGTGCATGTTCTGTCGATATAAGTACAGTATATAACACAGTATAACAGGCAAATATCAAGCTACTGCCACTCTCCGCAGCTCGATACCACACGCTGAGCGATCACAGCAAGTTTCCAAATATTTCTCTGAAGATGTACTTAAAAGTGCCGGACGGGACAGAAGAGAGACCGGAGAAATGAGAAGCGAGCGAGAGAAGACGAGGCGCATTCGAACCAAGCTTTCAATTCAGGTGTTTTTTTCGAGCATAGTTATTTGCTATGATTTGTGTTCAGCGGGAGTGCTTCTGTTATGCAAACGCAACAAGCGATGCAATGCAATGCCTATAAGACGATATGCGCTTGGCGTAGAAAGCAGGCAAGGATAACCGAGAATGGCCAGAGAAGAGGGCCCGCCAAAAATGCTAAAAGCAGTTTTCCTATTGCTATGCTGCCTGCTTCGTTTTCATTGCTTTTCTATTATGCGTGCACTTCGGTTCCCAGCGCGGCGACGAAAGGTCAAACTGTTTCAATGAACAGAGAACACATTTACGTGACCTGCCACATATTTGCTGGTCCAACTCAGAAAAACGATTTTCAAGTTTTGCATTCATTCTTTGACTTGAGTGCACTTGCAGTGCGACGGCAGCGGCAAGTCTGCCATGGCCATTGTGTGGACGCACACCTGTTGATTCGACACTCACTCCATTCTAATGCTGAACTAGTATTATTTTAAATTGCAAACTTAAAATTCACCGAATTTCATCGAATAATATTGATGATCTCATCTATCACGATCGCGCGATTCACAACTTGCTAATATCTATTGTTGTTTCAGTTCAATGCATTTTTCCTATGAGAATCAGTGACAGGTGAGGGAGTTAGTTGAGAATCGAGCGCTACAAATGCGTGCGGCATGACAGATGCGATCGGAATTTAATGAAGCGTTACATTTAATATTGTTGTCTCGCCAGCGTCCGACTAACTGAAAGACTACTTTTCTGCACTGCATTCCGTTGTTTTAAAAAGCAGAACGGACAGGCGAGAATTGCGAGAATTGCGAGCGTCGTGAGTGAAGAGGATGTGAAATGCACTTTTTACTACCTAATCGTAATCCTCTTTTCGTGTCAACCTCTTTCACCGATGATGTGCTTATCTTCTCTTCGAACCACATCGTTTGCGTATCATTCATGTCAATCATGTCACCATCTCGAGATCGAGCGAAAGGGTTGAGGGCACAACGCGCACTGAATGACAGCCGTTCATCTGTCGACATGTTTGCATTTCACTACATTATCGAGCACCACAATAAAGGAATCGATAAAAACCATATTCCCTCATCGTAATGAGAATGGCGACTAAAAAATAATTGGAATATGCAGCTGCTCAGGAATGATGGCAGTGTCAGGACGCGCCATGCACTCGAAAGCTACGATCTGCCTCACATGGCCGGCCATTCATACGTCAAATAATGTTTACCAATCATTCGCATTGTGTCACCGGATTCGAAAGTTACGCAAACACAGACCAGGTCAAGATGTTTGATTAGCATATCGAACGCTGATGCTTAAATGTACAGTACATAGAGCAGAGCAGAGCAACTTGATCTTGTGTAGATCTGAATCAGCGAAACGTTTTTATCGAGGAAATCTCAGAAAAAAGATCAACGATTGCCTGCCTCTCTTTCTTTTCTCGCTCCTCTTAAGTCATCATCTCTTCGTCGCTTTGCTTTCATTTCTTCTTAGCTCGGCCCATTATTTCGCCTCTTCCTCTCCGATTGACGTGTACACGGTCCGGTCAGAGACACGACAATGAGATCTTGCATTTACTGAGCAGTCAATCACCCGACAAAGGCAACCGCGGTAACCAAGCAAACTACTCTGTATAACAACGAAGCAAAACACTCATATCTTGACCAGGAATCTCGTGAAATTCGAAACGGCACGCCTTCAATGTCTCCGCATTGAACGCCTGCCTCGGAAACTGGGTGAAATTCTCAAACTGTTACCGAATTTCTAGCCGGATCTGGAGATAGCCAAAAAATGACTATAAATCGACCGCAGAGATTCCTTCACCGACTCACTTGGCAATTATAATATAAGGCGCGATAAGCGACAAATACTTATTATGGAATTTACCAGATTTGACCGGTGAACCAGCATAACGGGAACGGTAGAGACAAACGCGTCGGACCAGGTTGACGATTCTGACGATGAATGATCACTGCTTTAATGGCACGAACATGGTAGAGAATCGATTGTCACACAGAGTTACGATTCAGATGATGAACGTGAAAAGATTAGCCAGCAAAGATGAAGAGAGGTTCCTGCTTGAATACTGGTCGAGAAAGGCATTTAAGATACACGTGTCATGACTCGCGAGACGAACATCCTGATCCGCAATGCGGAGACCGCATTCTGGCTCTCCCCAGTACCGAAAGCTATCATCGGTGTGTTGCGAGCCAAATTAACAACAATATGGTGGTTCTCGTATGAAATTACTTTTAATAATCACTTGATTGTGCAGCGAAGTACAAAACATATAGTGTTCATCATTGACCGCTGGTGATCATACATGGCCAGGAGAAATAATTCTTAATGAACTTACACAAAATTATACTCAATAAATTCTTGATGAATACTCCAATAATATGACGATTACATAACTGAAGAAGTAAATTCGATTCTTCAAACGAGCGGCGCAAATAATCAGATTTTATAGAAATAATTTCGACTAGAAACAGTTTACCGGTTAAGCAATAAAATGAAAATGAAGCAAGTAACTAAGAGGTATTAGAATAATGATACGTGAGCACACAAAATGATATGCAAACATAAGTGAATGACTGTTGATTAATAATAGCATGGCACGAACGAATTCACCATCGTTTCGTTGTGTGAATGAACACGACAAACGAGCGAAATTAAATCAGTGCGACTAGTAATGGGTGTGTGTGAGCAACAGTCAGGTCAGGTGTGGTCAGTCTCTTGGTCAGAGATGACGCCAAACGATTAACATCAACACGCTAAACACGATTCGTTGAACCAACACAGTTATCTTCGTGCTTGATCAGTAGTGACATTCGCGAAAACTATAATAATAATGAATAGCCTGCATTAGCACCAATGCGCCACACTTGACCGATGTTTTAGCACCTGTAATTTATAATAATGAACGACCTACCGTTTTCGTGCACGATTTGCAGCTGTACTTCTTAATGTCCGAGTGCGTCTGAAGATGGGCGCGCAGGTTGGACCGGTCGGCGAATGCCCGACTGCAGTGCGGACACGCGAAGGGCTTCTCGCCAGTGTGGGTCCTGATGTGCCCCTGGAGCAGCCACGGTCTGGAAAATGCCTTTCCGCACAGTTTGCACTTGCACGGCAAGGTGTGCGTACGGATATGCATCTTGAGCGCGCCCAGTGAGTTATAGACTTTGTCGCAGTTCTTGCAACTGAACGATTTGTTGGCCTGGGTGGAGCAGTGGAACTCGAGGTGCTTCGTTAACCCACTTTGCGTCGAGTACGTTTTGTTACATTCATTACATTGGTAACGAGCTGCGTCGCCTGCGTCCCGCTTCTTACCCTTCCCGGTCCTGCTCTTCTCGGTCAGTTCTCGTCTCTCATTAACGGCAAACAAGTGATGTTGGTGGTGATGGTCATTGGGACTGTGCGAGGCGTTCGAGTGCGCGCTTCCTCTGCCAGAATCGTTATCGGATGCCGGAGAGATGCGCGTCACCGGATTAGCCATGTTCTCATACACCGACGATGAATGCCGGTAATTCCATTGCTGGTAATCGATCGTCTTGGGTGAATGCGACGAATATATTGCTTGGTGGTTCTCCTTAATGACCGGTACTCGTGCTGATGGCGATACGATCTGTGGGATCGGGCGAATGATGGGCGCTGACACTTTCCCATCCTGATGCTGGTGGTGGTCGTGACCGGCACTGTATGAGAGGCTGTATGGAAGCACGTTGAATGGGATGTGGAGTGGCACGAGAGGAGTGGGTGACACGGTCGATGATTTGGCGGGTGGTGAGAGATGATCGGATCGGTACTGTGGCGAGCATGAGTAGTGAAGGTGCGTCTGGTGAGGATGAGGATGAGGATGGGCGGCAAGGCACGGCGATGCTCTCGGTGAGACGATGTGAGGGCTCGACAACGGGAGGTAGTAGTGCGATTCCTGCGGATAATGAGCTGGTGATTTGTCGTCGAAGTGCGGACTGCTCGCTCCAATGTTTATTCGGACACACTCGTGCTTGATGATGGCACTCTTCTCACCGCTCTTCACACTCAAATCGAAAGGTTCATCATTTTCTGCAATGTAATTGACAGGAGAATACATTCGGTGAAAAGGGAATCGAGTGCTTATCGACGTGCTATTGCGGATCCCCAAAATAATCAGTTTTATCTAAATCCTGATGGTGTTTCACCGTTATAAATCTTAGCATATATAACATTAGCAAACATCTTCTCAGATTTGCGTTTCAAGTTGACAACATTTCACTCAAACACAAGACAAGGTGATAGAGCGCACTTCACTGTTTACCGCGATATCAGCATACCGAAATAATGGAAATAATGATCAGCACCGTCCAGGACACACGAGTAATATGTGCGAACGCGTGGCGAGCACGTTGCAGCTGCCGTGTCGAGACTGCGATTTGCTTGTCAAGATGGGAATGAAACTCACATTACTGGCAGATTGAAATGCGCGAAACTGTTTAACGCGCGGTGAGCAGGTGTGTGTGTATGTCTGTGTGTCTGTGTGTGTGTATGTCTGTGCTACTTCAGAGTGAAGATAACGCACCGATTTTTGACAGTATCCGAGTATGCCTTGTGATGGCTTAAGTGACTAGAACGTGAAGGACACGATCGCCAAGTTCAGGTATGGCAGCGATGACGATGATGGCGGTGATTTACCATCAATGTGCTCTGCTCCGAAATGTGGCATCACGCTTAATGTTCTAATTATGCAGGCAACACTTGTTTCTGAGCCATCGTGGCCCAAGGTTTTCATTTGGTTCACCAGATGAAAACCATGCTGGTACTCAGCTAATTGTTCTCCTGACCTTCATTGCAACCTGTGCGGACCGCAGACTAGACCTTTCGGGTTCGCGTTCCCTTCACACATTTAGCATACCACTGTGGTATTGCCACAGTTAGTTAAGAGCAGGAGATTGTCAAAAGTTTTCATTCACTCACCATAAAGATTCTCATTGTTTCTCGGCCAAATATCCCCATCATAGTCCGCTTCCAATTGCCTCCTTCCATCAGCAAAGTTGTTGGTGGAAACAGTCTTGAGCGATTTCTTGATGAGAAACGATCGAGGCATGTTTGGCACAATTCAAACTCGTCTTACAGTTAAACTACAGTAAACTAGCGAACTGAGAAAAGCGAGGTGAGAGATTTGGCACAGATACAGGTAGTGGTCGGGCTACTCTGACGACTGACACTGCTCGACCTTCTCTGAACTGATATCAGCACATTTGTGAGCGCGTTTCGCCTCTCCAATCGCTTTTAAACCTGGCCGAGAGGCACCGCGCCGACCAGGGGACCAACCAGGGCACAGAGAAGTGATGCAGGTCCAATCGTCGAGGAGCTGAGTGCCGATCGCCTCTATCGTTTCAGTGCCCCTCTCCTCGACAATTGCAGCTGCCGCCACTTTCATCAGCCACCAGCGCACAGGGGACGATGCGAGTGGTACAATGCGATGGACCACAAAAAGTGGGATCACGGCGCGGGTCATTTTTTTGGCGAAATGAGAACGAGACAATATGGTTATGAGAGAGGGACCGAGACCGAGAGAGCATATTAGAGAGCACATTAGTCAAGAGATGCATTACCATCACTGCAAAACAAAGGCAGGTGGATGACGATCAATCAATCGCTGGGCAGACATCGATGGGGAACTCAACGGACGACATGAGGAAGGGATGATCAGCAGCAGTCACTGTGGTCGTTACGCACCAGTTTCTACTAGTGAAAGCCGGTTGAATGGCATCGAAAATCAGACGGAACATCGCTGACGTGATGCCAAGCGATGTTCGGTCGTGGGAAAATGGTCAATATCGTATGCAAAACGCCGATATTCATAGGATCACATTTTCGAGAGACGAGTTGAGTTCGGTTGCGATGCATTCATGTTCGTGACTCCATTATCGGGACGGGGTATATGTATGGTTTTTATTATCTGCTCGATTTTAGTATGCATTTTATTGAGCGTCAGTCTTGGACTCACCTCACCATCTTTTATGTTTGCTCAACCCTTTAAGAATCCATCATTCGCCTGACATACACTTTTGATACGAAATTCGTCTTGCGATGCGCACGTGAATAGTATGCCGAGTTGAGTGACGGTGCAGATGGTTGGACGGTGATGGTGACGGGACGTCGATGGTGATGTTATGCAAGATCGCGGTCGACACAAAGCGATGCAGTCGTAATCAATTTTCGCCATCCTGCACTCTGAATCCCGCACGTTAAGACTTCGATGAATGAGCAGAAACATAACTCTGTCTCAATCGGTTATCTCGAACTATTCACGCTCGAATTGCGGGCTCCTTGCTGCTCAAATTTTTTCCCATTGAAATTCTAAGCAGTTCGCCACTAAATAATGGATTCCCGACCGTCACCTCTCTGATTTCAGTGATGTCGATGCGATGCGATGCGATGTGTGCTCATGTTCGCACTTTTCGTGCTCTGTTCCTAGTTTGTCAAACGTGAAATGCGTTAAAAAAGTATTCAAATCAGCTTCACATTCGCTCGACTCCTGTTCCACTCCTTTCAACTCTTTTCCTCTTCTCGTCTGTCTCTCTATCAAAGCACGACGTGATTCTTCCATTGTGTCCTGCTTTCATCGGTAATTTGCTGTGTAGAATCACAGTCACAGCCTTGACCGAATGCAAACAACTGAAGCGAAACTGTCACATCGCATCTGCCGATGACAATTTGATCGCCGTTGAGTCGTGTTTAGTGATGCAATGGAGCTCTCAGAAAATACCCTCGATTGTACCCTCGATGAAGAAATGATTGAGTTTAATGGTTACGAGATGAACAGCGTACAATTGTCGAGCGATTTGGCATCTCGCATTCCGATGCTCCGCGAAGACCATCGCGATAGTTCCCAATGTTAACCTGTTGCGAGCGAAATTCATTCATTGTTGTCGTTGCTTAAGGTGCTTCAAGAAATTCTTGAAAAATTCCTCACCGTCCTCTCGACGCATACCAGTGGACTACAACAGGTCGATACGGTGTGATCATCGTGATCGTGAAAAGGCGCAACAGAACAACCGAGATAAGGCACCAATTTTTGGCCACGATTTGCACGACAATGGCCGATGTATTAGTATCGACGGCCAGATTTCCGACCGGTAGGCGGACTGAAAACGTCGCGCGGTTTATTGTGCATCGTGCATTCGAATGAACTGGCATGACGTTTAAGCAAACATTTTACGTATTTCGCTCTTTTTATTATGGGAAATATTGCTTTTCATAGCGATCACTGCGGCGCGCACAAATACGCGACTCAATCTCGTCCATTATGTAAGAAGTTTATGAGCGACAGGAGCACATAAAGAGAGGAGAAATCGAGAAAAACGCAAATCACAAAAGCAACAAGACGACAAGAAACAGCGCGACGTAACCACAGAAGTTGTAGTAGCAGAAAACGACCAAAGTTTGCCACCATCGTAAAATTCATCACTCGTGTGATGTGGACCTGGGTCCCGTCGGCTGATACAATGGCCCAGTTCGAAGGAAAATCGCTATAAATATTAGGTGAAATGTCGCATTTCATCATCTCACAAGCGACACAATCAGCGAAATGGCTCGAGAAAGAATCCAATGAGATATTGGTGCATAGAAAAATGCGATTTCCTCTAATGCAAAAAGTTTGTCGAAGCAACGAGTTTACCTATGAAATATGACACGACACTCTTAATTTCATAGTACACAGTTAATGGTGCACAGTTCCGAATTATTGTTACTCATTTCAACAGTCATGATTAATTTCGCGGCGCGGACGTGATTACAAAGTGTTGGCAATCAGAAATTCACACGTGAGACGGAGCCGAGCAGCTGCAAGTGCTAAGAGAGATAATTTCGCAAGTTTAATGCACTTTGTCGAAACCAAACGCGCCTAATGATATGGTATTTAAAAAAGAACTTCCCACTTTCTGTTTTTTTGCACCTCGTCGCATTCTTTCCATGAATACCTCACTAACGAACTTGTGGTTAGTACACGTCTCTCGATTCACATTTCCAACTTCCAAATTAAGCCTAAACCAACTAACATTTCGGAAACCGTTGTATCTACTGCACTGTGAGATTTCTACACGTGTTGGTCAATTGTGAGCAAAACCGTTAGTTTGTTGAGTGTGCAAATCCAATAACGTACAAGTCGAACAGCGCCGATTTCGGTTGCGAGCTACAAACCAAACGACTGAACTGCGATCTCAGTTTTGGTCTCGGGTCGGTTTTGGACAACTTTTAACAGTTTTGAATGCAGCTGTTTGAAGTTATTGGTGTGCCATACTCGATGTTTGGCCCATCATTCGAGTGCGAGTGCAGTGATGGCAGGTGCTAGGAGGAACGTGAGCAAACGATCGCGATCGAGACGTCACGCGGCACGCGCCGATCGCTGCATTTCATTCCATTTCCACCCTAAATTCTATAGAGAAAAACCTGCGCCTCAAAGTTTACTAGCTGCATATTGTGAAAGTTTACGAGACAATACAAGTACGTGCACAGCACAACAGACACGAGTCCGTTCGGAAACAGTGCGTCGTGAACAATATAGATGAGGGAGAGTATAATGAGTAGAGAGACGTGCACCAAGCAGATGCACGTGCAATCGGTGACTGTGAATGCTGCTGGAGTGCGATGGTCTGCCAAGGGTCGCGAACGTGCTATTGTCTGACTGTGCACGTCAAAGAGATTTGGCGACGGAACCAAATCGCAACACAATGTCAAATGGACGCGGCACGCGGCACGCGCCGATGCCGAGCGCGTCGCACGCGCGTTCACCAGCACCATCATAATGCCCAAATCAATGACCGTTCGCATTCACTTTGCACATGGATCCGGTCTCGTTTCACACACTTTACGTGCGACCGTTGTAGAAGCCTCACAACCGAAAATCTCACATCATTTGTCGCATTAGTTCGAACTCTCGCTTAGGAGCGCGCGTCCTGTTATTGTCTATGCAAAATCTTTAATACATAACGTAACGTTACCCAGCTAAGCGACATTGTGCGCTGTCAATCTCTAGGG
>JAGGCA010001508.1:1095-15775 GCA_022876805.1 Osperalycus tenerphagus | reverse complement strand
TATAAAGATACTTTTTAACTTATGTTTTGTGTGTGTAGGCTATACAGCCATGATTCCAAACGCAAAAGTCAAAGTAAGTCACGTTTTTCTTTTCAACGAAGTTCTATTTCGATTAATTCTTAGCATTTCTCCCAAGGCAAGTCGCAAGGGTCAATTTTCACTACTTCGTCGTAAGGGAAGGGCTCACATCGACTTCGATGAGTTTGTGTGTCCCATGGACACTGTCAGAGACGACAAATCGAACTCGTCGCTGTCGAACGGCTTGGCCTCAAAGCAATTGTCACCTGAAAAACTCTGTGCTGTGACACAAACAGACGTTTAGCATTTCATTTGTTTGGTTTTATTTATTCGTCCATCGATTATTACAGATTCCAAATTTGTAGTGTGTGTGTAATTTGAGGAGATGGCTTGCATTTGGAATGCAGTACCGACAACAGTTTTTCGGCGAACACGAATGGCGCTTTTATTGGACATTTATTTACTTATTATTGTACAAATTATTTGAACTCGCAAGTTTTACCGTCGTTTTCTAAGTGCCTTTAAAGTGACAACTTTCCTATGCGCTCTATACACGACATGTATTTACAAATTGATAATTATGCATTTAACTCAATAAAATTGTTTTATTCCTTGCACTGCAACTCACCCAAATGATTTAAAGATTTTTGCATTAAATGAACTCGTCGCACATCCTGCGAATTGATCTCGGCTCGCGTTGCTTTCCTTTGGGTTCTCTGATTCCAATCAAATCGTTTTCTTCTTGTCGTTATACAGATAGGTTAGATTCAAATATCTGTTTATAGATGGTAAGTGAATGATGATCAGTTGACGACCCAGTATTGCATTCTGCAGAGGCAAACAATTGAATTGAATTAATTCGGTGAATCGCGATCGCAGCGCCCCAAGAAGAGGCAAAAGACCGAACTTCGGTCACCAAAACGACTCAGCGAAGTCTCATCAGCGACTCAGCTCGTCTCGTGCGATGGTCTGATGTGAACAGTCGCCACCAGGCCATTCCCGATGTTCCGTGCCTGTGAGATGATGGTCGACAACATGAACGTCTCGCCTCTGGTGATGGTGGAGACGTCGTCGCGGTCGGCACCTAACACCACTCACTGTCACTCTCACGATGGCAACTCATCGGCATCGGCATCGGCATCGCACCTCCTTGTCCCGTCCAAGCACATCATCTCGTCGGAGGGCATCCAGGTGAACAAAGACATTGGCGTAGGCGAGTTCGGCGTCGTGCAGCAAGGCATCTGGACAAACAGGGATGGAGAACGCGTCCAGGTATGCGTCCAGACAGCTCATCATTTTATTCATGTCATCACCTGCCCACTGGTCACTTAAACTCGTTCTCGTTTCTTATCACTTGCATTGCAGGTGGCCATCAAGTGTCTCAACAAGGAACGCATGCAGAACAACTCAATGGAGTTCCTCAAAGGTAAGTATTTTAAATTTTTATGATGATTAACGATATCACAGACTTCTAATGGTATTCTTTCAATTTCTCAGAGGCGGCCATCATGCACACGATCAACCACGAACACATCGTTCGCCTGTACGGTGTCGTTCTGGACACGGATTCACTCATGCTGGTCACGGAACTGGCCCCACTCCGGTCGCTGCTCGAGTGTCTCAAAGAGCCGGCACTGCGTACCAGCTTTCCTGTAACCTCGTTGTGTGATTTCGCCTATCAGGTATGCGACGGGATGCAGTATCTGGAGTCCAAGCGGCTCATCCACCGCGACCTCGCCGCCAGGAATATTCTCGTGTTCGCCAAAAATAAAGTCAAGATTAGCGACTTCGGTCTGTCGCGAGCGCTCGGGGTTGGGAAGGACTACTATCAGACCAACTACAACGTGAATCTCAAGCTGCCCATCGCGTGGTGTGCGCCCGAGTGCATCAATTATCTCAAATTCACGTTGGCCAGCGATGTCTGGGCTTGTAAGTATCTGAGTATTTCATTAGATCGGAAAACAAAGTAACCTCGTATTGCTTGTTTCAGACGGAGTTGTGCTCTGGGAGATGTTTAGCTACGGATTTCAACCATGGGCCGCACTTACTGGTCAACAGATTCTCGAAGCGATTGACGAGCCCAACTTTCAACGCCTCGACCAGCCTGATTGCTGTCCCAAAGAGTATTACCTTCTCATGCTCAAATGTTGGCAACACGACGCCAACCAGAGACCAAAGGTTTGTCGCTGCATCAACAGACAACTTGCGAACTTTCATAATGTTATCTTCTGTTTACAAAAAGTTCGCTGAAATTATTCAAATACTGCCCGACTGTAAACCAGAAATGGTTCAAGCTGTCAAGGATGACGATTTAACGACAAATAGTCCGTCGAAGACGAGGCGAGGCTATTTGCAATACAAGATCGGCGATGTGATCACTGTGCTCGACAAGAAGATCTCGTCATCGACGTCGTCTGCCTTTTCTTCGTCTGCCGCATCTTTGTGCTCTCTGTCGTCAGCAGCGAGCAGTGCCGTTCATCACCACCATTACTGTTGGAAAGGTGTTCTAAACAACGGCAAGACGGGTCTCTTCAACCCGAACGACACCGTCGCCTATCTCGGTCAGAATCTGCCGACATGTAGCAGCGGTTCGAGTTCGAACATTAACAGTAACAATGCAGCGTCGTCGCTGGCAAACTCCGTTCTTCAGAGCAATTTCATACGTGGAATCCTTGACGTTATATCGCACACGACCAACAGCAATAACAATCAGTATGCGAGTACGAGTAAACGCCGTCTCCGTCCCGAGATGATATCGCGTCCTCAAGGTGATGTCAAGCATACTGGACACGTCGGTGCTGATGGCGCCTTTTTCGGTGACGTGTCATTCCTGGGCAACAAGCACGATCAACTGCCAAGACAACGAATTGTTCATTCTTACAAACATCAAGATGACAAGCAAGAGCAATCTCCAGTCATACGAAACTCGTCGGATTTGTCCGATAAGGCACCTCTTCTCAATGTTTGCTCAACGACCAGTGACGCGCGGAATTGTTCGGCTAGTGACAAACGAAATGATAACAGTAGCGCGAGACAAGCGAACAAGAAGAACGCGAATTTGGCAAAACTCAAGAGTGCTGGCGGTCATGATCACGAGTACCACGAAATTAGTGACGAAGACGAATTCTGCAGCTTGGCAAGTTTCACACTTCGAAGTATTTATGAATGCAGAAGACACTCAATATAACTGATTACTTTTTCTTACAGACTCTGGATTTTGGGCCTTCGCTAATGGATGAAGTGTTCAAAGAGCTCGAGCTCGAGACGATCAAACCTGAACTTGCCAACGACGTTGCCGAACAAGAGCAAACGATTAATGATTACAATACCAACGTGAAGAACGAAATTAAAGAGATAACTCTGAAGATAAGCAGAGAACAAACAGGAAAGAAGAAGCAGACAATGGTCAAGCCGATATCAGCTGCCGACCAGCAAACTCTTGATTCTGCCATATCATTAGCAAAAGAGCTCGCCAGTCGAAGTATGCTAGAGTTGGACTCGGACAGTTGCTTCGAGAATGGCAACACCACTAATGACAGTCCAAAGACGCCAACTTCACCAAACAAAAAGAAGTCGTTTCATTTCCGGTTTAAGAGTAGCCCGAAAGCAGAGCGACGAAACTTCAGCGAGGAAGCGGAAGCCATCACTGACATTCAGTCGACCATCACACAAGAAGCAAAAGAGGCGTATAATTTGTTGGTGGTGAAAGGAGAGGGGCTCGAGAAGAGCAGCATTTCAAATCCTGCGTTGAAGTCTGTTACGAGTAGCGGTTCTCGGGAATCGTCCGATGCTGAAGCAGACACTGTCGATGCCAACCCGTTGCGAATGTTGCGAAGTGGTGTCAACATTTCGAAAGTGCGGGGCAACAAACAGCGATCGATTGCGTCCACACCACAAACAGCATCTCTCACACGAATGACGGCCAGTGTTAGCCGAAACGCTCTTGGTGCACCTCCGCCCGTTCCTGGCGGGTCAACGGCGGTGACGAGTGAGGCAAACGCTGCACAGAATCCTCTCCCACTGCCACCGAGAGACAGGTAAGGCAGGCAGGCAGGCACCACTGATGTGCATCAAGTCACACTATTGACAAGACCATTTAACGACAGTCTGTTGTCGAATGTCCAACCTCGATCTTTTTCGTCAATTTTCAGAAACAAACCGATGCCGATATTGAAGCAGCACCAACGCAAACATCCGCTCGTTATTCCTGGCTTTGGAGATTCTGGGAATTTGAACGACGGCCCGTTGAGCGCGGATGCGTGCTCTTCGAATGAGTCTTACGTGCGACACAGTCCACCGGTGTTGAAGCAAGTATCTCATTAGGTTTATTAAAGAAATTTACGAATCTATTGCTGTGGCCTTCAACTGAACTATGTTTACTGTATCATCAATGATTCATCATTCTCGCAGGCAAGTCTCCTGTCCCGAACCTCCGCTTAGTTACATGAGCGGCGCTCAGAAGCTCGAAGTGGAGAGTTCTCAAGTTTCTAGTCTCGTAAATGGCCCGGCGAAAGACAGTGGTCATGCGGAAAAACCAATCAGAATTTGCCCGTGAGTTAGCTAGCTTGTTCCTTTCAATTTGGTGTGAGTTTCATTCCGAATTCATCTTTCAGCGAGGAGTCGTTTGAATCGCAAATCCAGGCAGCGATCGACAACCTGGACAGCTGCATCAAAGGCGAGCTGACATATTCGCCGCCGTCTTCTGTGCATCCGAGTGATCATCACGTAAGCTGCGAAGATCTCTTGGATTTCGCAAAAGCTGACCGACCCAGTACGAAACGGACTGTGGCAAGCGGACCATCAGATGAGGTGCGCGTCATGCAGAAAGTGCTAGCTAACGAGGTATGCGCTCTTCATTTGCTCAAGAACAACAGCTTAGTTTATTCACATAATCACTTCACATTTCTTTGTATTTACAATCAGGCTACACTCTCTGTTGAGGAATGCCTTCAGATTTTAGCCGAAACTGACTACGATGTTCATCGGTTCGTATATTTCTCAATATGGATTTTACATTAATTAGCAATACTCTGCAGGGCCATCAAATGCGTAAGGTTGCGAAACTCTCTCCTCTTGCATGGTATCGATATTGATTGCAATTGGAGTCAAATGTTGGCCAAATTCAACTGGAACATGCGACAAGCATCTAACTATCTGATTGCCACTCATGGTGTGCCGGAAAACACCACAGAGGTGTGATGTCCTCTTGCAAACTCATGCTCGTCGATGGGTCCCTGTATGCGTTTGTCATATCAAATCAAGTTGTGTTCTGTTCTTGTCTTCCACGATCAAGAGATTTCACAAGCAGGCAACACGAACTGTTGTTGCTAACAACAATCATATTCGTTTTGTATGTTTACTATGTAGCGATATTGCAGTGTGTAGATTTTCAATGGTTTTATGTATCTGATTTTGAGTACGGTGTTTATACGAATCAAACCAGATCGACGCTGAATCTATTGAGAAGGAGAGAATCAATGAATCATTTATCGCTGACCACTGTCTACAAGAAGCTAGTCTGATTTTATAATTCACTTTCTTTTCTCTGTTTACTCGAATGTCTAATCTGACGTAATAAGACGTGACAAATTGTTTGTATTGACGACAAAACAATGGTGCCATTCGATACGTAATGTGCTATCAGTGTACTAATCACAATAAATGGTGCACTCGGTTCAGTGCTAATGCATTTAACGGCTCGACCTGGTCTCATCCGAACTCGTACTTGATAGTTGACCGGATAGTTCCATTGATTCACGATTGGCGTCGCTGGCAGCGAGTGGAGACGCGTCACTACTACAACGAATTACAATCGAATCAATTCAAAACCATCACCCAAACAACGAATCGTCGTTGGCACTCAGACTACTTTGCGGACGTTGGCAAAACATCGAAAAACATCCAGTTTGTCACCTGGACGCCCACAAACAAAACTAGTAAGTAAATTAAATATTGTTGATGTGTGTATACTGTGATTGAGGTGCACTCCTTGTAAGGTTTGGTTGCAGTGCAGTTCAGTTGTTCCATGAGAAACTGTTCGATTGTCATGTCGATCAGTATACCATCAGGAGGACTGATCCTATCCATGTACGGAAATGACGCGTAGCCGACATATGGTGATGTCAATACCGAACTCACTCGCCCAACATAGAGGTCAATGCTGTAGACACGAGCTATACGGAATATGCGACCAACTTCTTCAGATTGCGTGTTAAGATGCAGCCATAAACCGAGATGGATTGAATTTTGACATGTTTTCTTCTCATCAGATCAGCAGATGATGCGCATTATGATGGCACCCACAACGACTATCGAGACGATCACCATCGTGCGACCACTGAAGGTGCGCATTGATAATCACTGATCTATTCATCTCCGTGCTCGCATCACGCCAATGCCTCACTCACATTAGCGCTGATTAACCTGCTTGCTTGTCTGTTTCTTTCCCTTTCCGTTGACTGACAATTTTGTCGAGGCATCGCAACTGCAATTTCCGTCATGTACATCCAGATAACATGGTCTCTGCATTCGCCATTCGCATGTATTTGACTCAAGTTTAATCGAACGAGAGCAGTTGTGCGAATTTTGTTTATCCGAGCCATGCTGGCTATTGAGCGTTCCACTAGTATGTTCTGAGTGTTAGTTTACCACGTAAACAATTTTGGTTATTGTGTGCCGTACGCGTATTCCTGATCTCTCAGTTGACTCATCATCTCTCCCGCACTCGTTCGTGCAAACCAGTTCTGATCGTGACCCTTTTCGCCTCATCTCCACCCCAATTGAGTGATTTAATCAATATCCGTCGTCTGTATTTGTGCAGAGCGCATCTCTGTTCAAATGACTCCCTTCTCGCACTTGTCATTTTCAGTGTCTTTCGAGCTCTACAGCGTTTTTTCGCGTCTAACTCGTTAGATAGAGACGCGTTTCAATTTGCCTCACGAGTGCACATCTCGTGAAGAGCTCACCGTCGCCATCATTGAAATGACACTCGTGTGTCAACGCAATGAATCGTTTCCGGTGCTGTCGTGCACTTAACAACACGAGCCCAACTATACACATTCATATTTTTGGTATCAGTTCGCAAACTCTCGCGGTCGTGACTCGTCGGAGTGGAGCGCTTGAAGCATCGCTCACGTTCACATTGGTCTGTCGTTCTCTGACTCTTCCAAACACTGTCATTGTAAACATGCAGAAACGGCAAGAAATTAGTAAGGTATCGAGCATTTTGCGTCAGCATTCAAGCTGCTAATGCGATGCGATGCTTCGTCTCGCGATGCGTGGCGCTGTGCTATGCAGTGTAGTGGCTTTGCGGGCGAACAACTCGATCGCTCGATAAAATCTTCTGCGCTCCATCTCTGCGTCTCGCTCTCTTCCCATGCCGGTTGTGTACCATTCTTGTGTTCCGCAGCGACAGACGCGCCTCATTATAGCTGTACCGTGCGGTGCATTGACGAAAATTCGCTTGTTTTATACTGTTGTAAATGGTGATGGAGTGCATGATAGGTGGAATGTCCATTTGCGTGGAAGGCGCAGAAAATTGAGAACGCGTCGCGAGTTTCAGAGTTCATGCGAGTGTCGTGCGATGATTTCGTTCTGAATACGAACGCCAATATGCTGCGAAGCAGATGAACTTGTCTCGCTCTCTTCGTTTTCTTGCCTCCACGCGACCCGAGCGAGGTGAACAAACGGCGGTCTTCGCTTTACCAGTGACATGTCAGTGATGCATCGCTACTCGCAACTTAATATCGTGTCGCGCTGCCGACCACCACAACTCCGTGATCGGCGGTCTGCGTTGTACATCGGTATCTCTCATCATAAATGCTTTGAACACAGTTGAAGACGATGATAACGGTGAACGCTCAGACGATATTGTTGTTTGTTTTGCTTCTGGTTTATGATGAATCACGGCTTTAACATATCATCGGAGATCGAGACACTACCGCAGTCGGTAGGCCCTGCTTACGCTCGTTATCACGATGGTTACAGCAGGGAAAACATAGAAGTGGTCGAGGAAACAGTGGGTGGTTGTTGCTGCATATCGGCACTGTGGCGAAAGCAGTGCGACATTAATCGGGTGCGTATGTCGCTGTGCATTCCATTACTTTATAGCTATCGAAAATGTGGCGGTGCCCTGTTATTATCATGTCTCCTATGTTATTATTGCATCGAGCGTGTCTCGGTTATGGCACTTTTGTGGTTAGAAGCACTTTATTACCCAGTTGAAACTATTTAGCGACGAACGCTTCAAATGGTTGCAATGTAATAATACATACATACATACGTCTGATGCCTGTACAAATCGCGCTCCTATTAATTCATACTTATCGTTAGACACGGAAAAGTGGTCCAGTTATACGACGATGGTACGAGTTGTAACGAGACGAGGTATATGTGTCACTCTTGTCTCGCATGCATGTTTCCTTTGACATAGTGAGCGTATGTCAATGATCTCTGTATCGACCAGTAAGCACGAAGGTGTAAATGAACTTGATGCACTTTTGATTTTCTTCTCTCTGCCAAACTAATGACCCGGAGTCTAAAACAAGGATAAGAAGACTCGGTGTCGATTTCGGTAGGTCTGTTAGCAACTGTTCGAAATGACAGCGTTCGATAGCATTTCTGGTACATAGCTTTTTTCATCGAGCAACATACATACAGAATATGTATTCAGAACTCTTGACAAGCACTGCTATTGAGAGTGAAGTGATATTTCATCTTCAATGAAATTCATCGAATAATAGTAGACTTCCACTGACTGATGGATTTCTTTTCATTCTCATTTATACAGGTCATCTCATTCTTATGTGGACTAATTGTGATCTTTCTAATGACATTGTGCCTCGCCTCATCGAACTGGTTGACGGCGGAAAAGTTCCGTCAAGGATTGTGGGAGTACTGCATAGAGGTAACTTAGAATGCTTCAGCATAAGAAACTGCTTCTACTTTGTAAATGTCGATTGTAAACAAGATTAATCCCGATGTTTTATATGTGTACTTTCTTAATACCTAGGAAAACGCGCCAACACCACTGCCGTTCGACATCGAAAATCAACCTCCTGGCTGCTATGCTGGCCGCGATGTTGGTACGTTGCCATACAAACTCAATACGTTTTCATCTATCCATTTACTCATTCACTCATTGTCAATTCATTACGCATAGCATACATCAAATTAGCGGCACTGCTGTGTGTCCTGACGCTGTTATGCGACCTTTGTGCCACCGTCATGACAGGAATTGGATTATGGAGCAAGAGTCCAACGGCTAAATATTCTCTGTACCGTTTGTCAATTTACATAATGACCGCTGCCCGTGAGTGCCATTCTCGTGCTCATCTTGCCGCTGTTTCGCTACCACTAACTATTCGTAATCATCACTTTTATGATGTTTTATTTTCTAACATGTAATCTTTGTCTCGTTTCGCATTTCAGTGATCAGCATCCTGATTGCGCTCGTCCTTTACCCAGCCCAATTCGCAGCTGAAATCGAAGAAAGTAATCGTCAAATCTGGGAGTTTGGCTGGGCGTACGGGGTCGGCTGGGGTTCGGCCATTTTTCTGTTCGGTGCTATTTTGCTGCTTCTGTGTGACAAAGAAACCGAGGAGCTTTACTATGACGAGCGAATCGTGCATAATCATCACAATCCTGTTACCGAAGCGAAGGCATAGCGATGAAGCAGTTCAGCAATTTCTGGACACGACGTAATGACGACACTGCACTGAACATCTTTCCGTCGTAAACTTGAAAATGGCTTTATTTTCTCGACTTGGAGTTCACTATATTCACTACAACTTGCTACTGTTCCTTTCTCCAACTTCGAATCTTTACTTATTTCTCTTGTCCTTAGGTGTGTTGTGTTGAGTTCTGAGATTTCTCCGTTTCGATCTGAGGCTCACACAGTTTTTGAGACTTTTCGTTCACTCTGATGCTCCGAATCTCGCCAATTTTTTTCTTTTAAGATTGTAAGATAATCTCGGTGCTTCGGTTTAGTCCATTACGCGATTTGAATGTTGCGTTATCGTAATTTTAGTATTTTTTACATCGCACAATTTGTTAGCTTTTCTCTTTTATCGAGGACGTCAGTGAAGAATGGCATCTAACTAAACTAATTAATCAGGATCGAAAAATATGCAGCTTGCATGACATCAACAAGCTCGAATTGCGGTCGATATTTTGTACGCTATCAAGTGACGAGTGATAATTTTGCGGGTTGCTTGGGCAGAGCGTTGTACTGTACAGTATGTAACAGACGAGTATTGTGCAAGTCAGTGATTAATTTGGATCGATGTCGTTATCAGAAATGAGAATCACAACTAATTTCTAAGCTTTAATTTAGTTGCGTATTCACATTTTAGTGTGGTTCACAATCGAGTATGCAAATTATGGTGATGCGAACTGCGGTACAAAGCACAAAGCACAGTGAAGAAGAGAATTCAGTTTTTAAGTTTTGTTTGGTGATTAATGAATTTGATCAAATCAAATGGATTACCCCTCGTTCCTCATCGTTAGTGACTAACTTTGCGTTTACTTGTTAGACAGACGATTATCGCATTTCATTTGCTTAGTGATTAACTAATTAGTTTGTAGATATGAATTGAATAGTCGTCGATTCGTCGACGAATTCTTCAATCAGTGCGTAGATAGATGACTTTAAACTTGGTTGCCAATCGCAATTGTTGTCATTTGCATTTATTTCCGTTAATTGTTTGCCATGCTCATCGTCACCACGTTTCGCTTATTTTGACGTTGTACTGCACAGCACATCGTCGAGTTGTTCGCTTTACTTGTTTGATGATACCCAACAAATAGTTCAAATTTTGCGAAGGCCTTAATGCCGGACTCGAAACGAAAATTATGAAAATGAATTATCGACTGTAAATCATGTAAGTGTGCCGATCACTGCGATTTGCTTCATTTCACTACTACTTGGAACGAGTATTAAATAAACGAATGATGATTGTCGGCGAATTAGTTTACTTATTTATTCTGATCAACTCAGGTATTGACCTTCGATTGAAGTTGGTCGATTGAAGTTGGCGCTTGACGAGTGGCGTCGCATCGACTCAGTCCGACTCAGTCTCTGATGGCGCTCAAATTCACGACCAACGCACGAATTTCGCTCTACTGCTTCGTCGTGTCGCTCACCGTCATCCTGGTGCCCATCATCACCTTCTCCACCAATGTCCTGCATTCGATCGTGCAGACTTTTTGGCTGCACATCATCGTCTTGCACGCGTTCGCCGTTCAGGTGTTTATCTACTGGACGTACTCGCCACGAGGATATGTCTATAAGGTGAGTATTGGCTCGAAGTACTTTGCTAGTTACTGTGACTTCACACGTCTAATCAACATTCACTAATTGCAGATCGCCTGGCGAGCTGCTCTTCTCGGTCATGGTTTCTCCCTGGGCACGATCATTGGCATGCTGAGTGTTCCATCCTGGCACGTCTTCGGCTGGTATCTGTGCGTCCTGTCATTTTTCCACTTTTCCGAGTACTTCGTCACCGCAGTCACGAATCCGAAATCATTATCGATCGATTCATTCCTGCTGAATCACAGCACTGAGTACGGTGTGGCGGCAGCCGTTAGTTGGCTCGAATTTGTCATCGAGCGCGCAATCCTGCCATCGATGATGAAGCAGCTGCACGCCGTCAGTCTCGCTGGTCTCTCGCTCTGTGTGGCCGGCGAAGTCATCAGGAAGCTGGCTATGGTGACGGCCGGCACTAATTTTCATCACATGGTTCGTTCTCATCGTGAAGAGGGCCACGTTCTAGTGACGTCCGGTATCTACTCGGTGTGTCGGCACCCCTCTTATGCCGGGTGGTTTTACTGGTCAATTGGTACACAGGTGCGATTCGCTCGGTAATTTAAAAGATGATCTGAATTGTGAGTGTGTGTGTTCTGTCACTTGCAGGTGGTCCTCGTCAACCCGATCTGCTGTGTTGGCTACGCGGTCGCGTCGTGGAAGTTCTTCAAGCAGCGCATCGACGATGAAGAGATGACGCTGCTCAGCTTTTTCGGCGATGATTATGTCGAGTACCAAAGACGTGTACCAAGCACGGGACTACCGGGCATCGACGGTATCGATTCGAATCGTGACCAGTTGGGTCGTTCTTAAATGTATTCCCGATTATGTACTAATACAAATCTGTATGTGCGCGTGCGTACTGACACAAAACACCGTCAGAAATCGGGTGGAATTTTCAAGGGCTTCTGTCGCATAAGAATATTGTGCACTGTTTGATCGTCAGAACTTCCGAGACAATTAGGATCCAACGATGTGAATCTGACAGTATGCTTGTGTTCTGTTAGCACATCTTGCTCTAATTACAAAATACTGATAATGGACTAGAGTTCATTATTAGTGTATTGGATAGATTTCGAGATGGTTCGTATTGCTCACTCTTTATTGGAGAACACCGAAAAGGCACAAATCACGAAAGGAAAGGTATTTGAAGATCACATTAGTAATGATAGCGAAGTGCGTCGCGAGTGTCAACATGACCGCAAAGAACATGACAAGGTAGGGACCGCGACCATGAATGGACACCGAAATGTTGCTCATATTCATTTTGCACGCGTCTCGACCATGGAGTATACCAAGGCAATGTTGATCTAGGAGCGAGTTTGTGATGTGTCGAACATTTTCCTCGAAGAACCCGACAGCTTCTTGGCCACATTCGTAGAGATGAGAAATTTGGCACTTGACGGACTCGCTCATTGCGCTGGAAAGAATGAATGCCATGATTAATTGGAATGTCTCGTTTCGCGAACGGGAACACGACTCATGACTTAAGTCGATTTCTCTTTTATTCACTAAACGCAAGGTACTCACCAGCAGTACTTCTTTAGCCCTTCATCGAAGTCCTCATCCTCGGTGTCATTCAACGTGCTCTGCACTCTTTTCAGCCACGGCAAGCATTTATCTTCTGATAGAGTTATGTTCTTGTAGCAGGAAGCGAAACGCAGATAATCTGATCGTAATACAATCGAATCCAGAATGCAATCATTAATGATGGCGAGTATCTGTCGTTACTTCTAAACAGACACGTCTTTGAGAGTGGTCGTGGAAAATTAAGTGAGCGAAGCGATTCATGGTTTGGGTTCGGGGGCTTGATGAGTAGGGCAAGGCTTTGGATCTAATGAAAGGCATCTTTTATCCGTTATTATCAAGTCTCTCGAGGAAGGGCGTTAATTCATTGTGTATAGAGTGTGCCAGTCTTTCATGATAACGCTGTTCAGCGTTTCGACTTCACGAGATGCATATGAAAATTAATGCTCTCGAAAGAATGTGCATGTTAATTTATGCTGATTATGCGTATAAATTTATGCTTTACTTAAAGTAGAATAGAATATACAAGCAGTGAGTCTCTTGGTAAGAATTCCTTACTCTGTCGCAGTGGTCCTGAGGTGCAAAGCTTGTCGATTGTGGCGCGGGTGCCTTGCACGATTTCCTGAAACATTCCTCTCTGAATTTGACTAGTGCACCTCCACATGTAATCGTCCGAACAGTGGACTCCCTTTTGTAATATTCTGTAAAGAAGAGCATGGGATGGCTGTAATGATTTTACCAATTAATCTGCTGCATCAAATTGAAATCACTATCAAGCAAACTACTCAGATACTGTTAAGCCGATTGCAATGAAATTAATTGAACAGGATATATTTAATCTATCCCAACCTGATACGCGATGCATGTATCAGGCTCCATTGATAGTCTCAATTCCACGTTGCTGTACAACAAAGTACTTTGTTGTTTGCATGTATTTGGCAAACGTCGTGAGCAGCATTCGACATTTGCACATCGCAGGTTTAGTATAATCCTTGGCGCTATCAACCTGTTTTCGACCATGACGAAATGACCAATATGACAAGTTCAATTCGCCGACAAAGCGGCGCAACGTTAAGTTTGGATGGGGGTCTTCGGTACTCCATCCAATTATGAAGCTGCTGCCAAACTGTCGTGTTGGTCATTTCGTCATGGTCAAAAGCAAGTTGAGAGAGCACCGGACTATACTAAACACTGCGATATGCAAATGTTAAAGATTTTTGCCGAATGCTGATCGTGACAAGAGACGTGTCGCGAACGTGCACCTCTAATGAAGCTGATTGCCGATGAGAATAATGAATGCTGCATCAGGTGCAAACTCTCCACTCCTTGTACTCCCCTGAGACCTATCTATTAGTGGTCATTGCTCGTCATTGTAATCTGTCTGAGAGTGACGATGCTCGTTTCTGTACTGATTACGTGTTGATTGCGTGTCTAACCATGACGATGGACGCTTCTCTGTTGGGCATGTAAGCATCGCGAAGACATTGTGGACACGACAAAGCACCGTGAACACGGTTAGTTTACCATTTCCATGTCCTCACTCCATCGCTCACTTAATCTCTTGCTCATCTTCAAGTGCCTTGCAATGTGCTCTGCGATCGACTTTGTGCCGCACAGTATCTGCCGAAGGTGTTCTCAGCTCGTTGTCTACTGTACAGTACATCAGTGGCTGGACTGCCCACCTAACCGCGATGGACGGTGGTGCCAACCCCATGTCAGCAAACACCGCAGGTAAGCTAATTACAGGATGTTCAGTAATTTAATGCGCGCGTTCGAAAAATTAATCCGCCGTTCAAGAATTTAATGCGCCCGCTCGATTAATTACTGCACGCG
>JAGGCA010001506.1:73641-94963 GCA_022876805.1 Osperalycus tenerphagus | reverse complement strand
CTTCAAGTCTGATTCGGATCGCTCTGATTCTGCGTTCGGCGCCGCTCTGCTCTCCTTGTCTTCTTTGCTGCACATTCGATATACATTCGATAGACGTAATTGACGCATCAAACATTCATCTCATTGCTGTGCACGACAAATATGTTCAATAATTGAGTTCACTCGCGCTCATTCTGGATTCTTCTCGCATCAATATGTCTACGACGCGTATTCATTCTGTTTCGATGCGGGCTCGACAATCTCATCTTCATTCAATTGTATATCAGAGCCTGTTTCTGCGCACTGCTAAATTAATTTACTTTCCAGCAATAGCATGCACTAGAAATAAACAGAGATAGAATACGACACAATATGCAGTCAATATACGCAAGTACATGTAAACTCAGAGGTGCCTTCGATTGAAAGGTTTGAACTGTGCCAAGTTTCGTACTGTGTGCATAACCAAGTTTTTGCGTCATTCAAAGCTGTGCACCTGTTTCATTACGTATTCGCTTATCATCCAGACAACTAGTTACGTGAAGCGATCGCATCTGCTCAAGAGTAAATAAATGACGAATTTATTCGGTAAAGTTCAATGTGTTAAGCAAATGGAGAAATTTGATTTTGATCGCCGGTATTCCTAAGTTTAAATTTTCCTGGGAGACACGCAGTCATGTAGTGAAGAGAGATTTCGGGGGAATTACAGCCGAGCATTACATTACAGCAAAACTTGCAAATTAAGGATTCGAGTGATTACCATGAATAAATTAGAGCTGACAACATGTACAGATAACACAATAATACAACAATACAAGGACAAAAGAACGATAAGACTAAAAGTCCATCTCAGGTAAAATAAAAAACGTATTTGTCTTCTTTATGATTGTGAGCGCGGAATCAGGGAAATGTGATGCAATGTCAAATAGTTCCCACATGATTTCGTTTTCATGATGATGATGGTATGACGTCCGACCTACTAGTCTTCGAGCCACTGGAAAATTCCAGGAAATAAATGAGTTCACACAGCATTGACCCAAAAAGAAGTGTGGTGGCACTCACGTGAATATAGTTGTGCTCCGGCAGCTGAGCCGCTTCATACTGGTCATTGAGAATCATTTGTGAGAAGTTGTCGTGCGTCGAGATGGCTTCTTGCTGGCGAGCGCAGTCACCGAACACACCATACAGATCTGGGAAACACACATGTGTATTAAGCGTAACCTTCCTAATTATCAGAACAGCAGGCGGCGAGAACATGAAAACGCAATCAATTGAACGAACCTTTAAGCAGAGCGTTTGCCCATAGCTGCACCTAAATTGTGACGAAAATCCGGGAATGAGTTTACTTGGAAATTTCAGCAAACTCCTAGATCCTTTCGAAATGCTAACCTGAATATCAGGAATTTTCTGCGCCAACTGCATGGCCGGCGCCACCATGTTATTGCTCTCCCGAGTGTTCCCCAACGAGTAGAAAACGTGACCTAACAGGACGAGCGAGCAAGAGGTCAAACGGTTCAGCTCTTCGTTTTTTGCCATTATCAATGTCTCTCGCAAATAGCGTCTGAAAGAGAACCGGATGACATCTATCTTACAATAACAATGATTGTGAAGCGTGAAAATGTTGCATGTTTCACGTACTTGGCGTCGTTGTAACGCGCTTGAAAGAACGCATTCAATCCAAGTACGTAATAGGCTGCAGCTTTGAGACTTTGGGATCTAAAGTGGACAAGCATAACAAGACAAGTATAGTAATGCTGCCTGATCTTGAACAACAACTTGAATCTTACACAGACGGAAGAGCTTCCGGATTCAGTTTGACGAGTAGATCGTTGAGTTCTTTTTCGCGATTGCCACGCAAGTAAACAATGGCTAGATTCAGACTCACGAATATTCGTAATTCGGTTCCTGCTGTTGGCGACTAATATTGAAAGCAACAACTGTCTCGATTCAGTTCTGATCGACAACCACATAAATTAGAAAATCTCACCTTCAGAACGGCATTAAACTGATTTTCAGCGGCATCGATGCAGTTCATCGACATCGAGTAAAGACCCAGGAGAGCGTGAATATTATCTTTGTGTCGAGCTTGTTTTAACCTTGGTTCACTATAGCAAATTTGTAGCGCTTGAACCGTCTGCAAAACGATAATTCATGAGATAAGCACCACCAAAAACATTTGACGGACCTCTTTTATGGCAAGTGTTTTGTTTCCCATGACGAGTCTACACATGGCGATGTGCTCCAGTAATAGCAATTGAAATGTGTTCAGCAGAGGATGATTGTCGAGACCTGCGAGTCACGATCAATTCAAGGTAAACGTTATGTGGCCTCAACGGAATTTATTATTGGTGAACAGTCACTTTAAAAGTAACTTACTTTTCAATTTATCAATTTGCATGAGTGCCTTCTCTGTGTATTTCTGTGCCTTGTCCATGTATCCAGCTTGCATGCTGTGCAGAACGGTAATCTGAATTCAAATCGAGATTGCCAGTCAGACAGTCGACCCATTGAGATTCCATTGAGCGCAAAAGCTTACCAAATACACGAGCACACACATGAGTTCTTTTGGCATCCACACAAACATATCGCCTGGATTTGGAGGCATGATATCTACAGAGCGATATCACAAAACAGTGTTGATCAACAAAAAATAATAATTAAGCAAATTGGACATACCATCTTCAGAATGATATGTAGTGATATTTTGTATACTCTGCTGCAACAACTTCAGACATGGTCTCACAGTCTTCACCTGCAATAAAAGCGTTAAGCGTTGCCGATAAGCATTATGCAACCACAAAATGCCATTGGTGGCGACATGCCTGGCCCGCATTTAAGTGATGACAGACTTGTAGAACGAGAAAGAACACTTTGAGAGCTTCCTTCTGCTGAATGTTCCCTTGCCACGACTCAACCAATTTGCCAGCCAGACTCAGCACGGGATGGACTTCTTGCAGTCTCCCGTTGATCATCAGCATCATTCCCTTGCTCAGCAAGAACAGTATCCTAGCATGATGAGCTTGAGACATGTTTGCGTAATCACAACCAATGCTCAACACGTTCACCGCAGATGCAAAATCCTGATCGTTAGCGTGAATTTGCTGCGAACAGAGCATGAAGTCTTCACATGTTTGATGAAACAGAAAGTCGGACACTTACAGCCAGCTGAAAAAGGAAGTGACAGTGCCAGAGAACAGAATTCTGAGACTCTCCGATGCCCTTCGTTAGTAGCTGCTTGGAGGAGTGCGACTGACCCTAATGTGCAAATAATTGATGGCGTTGAGCACGAAATTGAGAGAATGGACCTTACCTGTTTCTCATACAAATCGGCGAGCAACGAAATCGTTTCAAATTTGATATCTTCGCTCGCGGGAGTAGATTGCGACAGATTCAACTGTCGATGAAGGACGAGAGAAGTGAATCTTATAAGTTGGCTTAACCAAAGAGAGAAGAAACACTCACAGCTCTCTCGAGACGCATCTGAGCCACATTGTAGTTGGTCGAGTGCTTCAGCAGCAAGCAGCCGATCTGCATGTTGGTCCTAGCCTCGATCCGAGGATAAACTGGCAGGTGAAGGATGGCCATCAGACACTGGAGGCAACTCCGATAATCGGCACTTGTTCGATATTCTTCGGCCAACGACAGCAGAGCCAAGTAGCAGGTTTCAGCGTTGATAGACATATTGGTGAGATGCACTCCGGAAAGCGGCTGATTTACAGATGATGACGACAATGTCTAGATAACAAATTATCTAAATCATGAAACGAAGTGTGATTTAATGCCCTACCGTTAATGCGCTATTCAGTGATGACCAGGATGGAGAGAAATTGGTCGTTGCGCTGAACGTGAACGAAAAATTGTTGACCTGTCGTGTCGAAATCGCGGAAGTAGCGCCACCATGTGATCGATTTTGGAGAGACGAGCAACTTTCATCACCTGCTAATCAAATTCATTACATCAATCCTCGGCCACACTTTCATGATGACTGCATCGCAAGACAATGATGATGATTACATGTCGGCCGCCTTTGTTGATGAGTCTAACAGGTAACAGATCAGTTACCGGTGCCATCTCTACTGATTCGTATTACGCAGGTATTCACTTTTCCATTGTCAGGCAAGTCCGACCAGGTTTGCTTTTCTCACATGCCACCAAACGCAAATATGAACTTGAAATTAAACGCAAGAACGACAGCAAGAAGCCCAGACACGTGCTCGAGAAGGAAAAGCGTGAAGAAGGTTTGAAAACTGCCATCAGTGAGGACAACAAAGGTTAGAGGATAACATCACCAAGTTTCACTCTCAAGATGGTTTGTCGACTGTCGGTTAATTGCCTATTTTTTTCAAGGTTTTGCGTTGCTCAAGAAGATGGGTTACAAACCGGGCTCGGCTCTCGGCACATCTCGAAACTTGTCAAAGACGAATTCGTTAGTAGAACCGATTGCGTTCAGCTTGAAGACCGACAGAACAGGACTGGGCACTGAGACAAAGACCAGGGAGGACATGAGCAAGGTCATCGAACAAATGGAAAACAGGAAGGAGACGTTCAAGGAGATGATCAAGTCGAAAAAGTTGAACCAGTTCACGATGAGAGACTTTGCGAAGAGTCAGCGAATGTGCGAACAACTCGATCAAGAGAACGGCGTCGAGAAACCCAGAGAAGAATGGTTCTGGCCTGAGAGGGAGAAGAAGGATGAGGAAAACGAGCCCGTGAAGACGGACCTGATTAAGCAAGAAGTCACACAGGAGATCGACTACGGTGATCGGTTAGCGCAATTAACGACATATCTGCGCGAAACATACTTCTATTGCTGTTGGTGCTGTGTAAAGTACGATGACTATGATGATTTACAGTGTGATTGCCCTGGGCAATCGAGAGATGATCACGGAGATCTGTAGATAACTAGCCATTTCTCAATCATTTAACGAAGGATCGTCTGATATGCACTTACCGTTCATGCGTTCTCTAACACAGTACAGTGTGAGTAAAAGGAACTTTAGTGAGAATAGTAAAATTGTATATAAAAGTTTATAAAAATATGTGTTGCACATTGAATTAAATTAGTCGCTCTTCAGGGGGTGGCTTCAAGATATCGCTAGCCGAATTGCCAAACATTTCTTGCGTCGACGGCGAGTACGTGCCACGAGTGGCGCGCGCCTTCCGCACACTACGGACGAAGACCAACGACAGGATGAGCAGCGCGATTATCAGAACACAGATGCAACTTATGATAAGCATGAAGACCCAGTCAACCTGAGATTCAGCGATTGCCTGCGAATGTTTGTAAGCAAATCAAGTTGAGTAATGTGAATGAACCATTAAAGGTGAGAGACGTACCGTTTCACACACAAGCCCAGCATACTGAGGTGCACACGTGCAGTAATAACCACCCTGTTCGACGGTAACGCAGGTCCCTCCATTGCGACATAATCCTGAAATCTTATCACAGGCGACAATAAAATCGCACATAGCTCGTTCCGGAGATCGGCCAGGAAGACAGGCACAAATGGTCTCATTGATGCAGTGAGAGTGCTCATCGTGACACTCGTTGTCGCAGTCGCGACGTTTCTCGCATTGCTCGCCAAAATAGCCCAGCTGACAATTGCAGACATAACTTTGGCCGCTCGATGGAATACCTGTATCAAAAATTAAAATTTAAGTTTTAAAAATTAATTGAACTTCTGCGTTATGCGTTATCTTACATTCACCGCCATTCTGGCAAGGTTTCAGTGCGAGACACGGATCGACCATTTCATGGCACCGACTTCCGCCAAACCCTTCGCGACAGTTGCATCTGTAACCTCCAACATCATTCTGACAGTCGCCGTGAAAGCATGGCCGGGGTAACACTTCGCACTCATTCACATCTTCTTCACATCGAAAACCTGTAATGTGACAAATGATTGGTTGAATTACAAGTTAATCACTAATTTTGACAATTACCAACCTCTGTATGTTTTAGGACAAATGCAGCTAAAACGATCGACGTCCTCATTACAGCGACCACCATTGAAACAGTCACCAGTGAAACATGTTCGACACTCCTGTTCGAGTTGAAGTTTGTCGTCGACCATCACCAAAGACGATGTATTGTTTGTAACATTGAGAAACGAAAGCAAGATGCCGTCTAGGCGCACTTCGGACAAGCAACCTTTGAAAGAATTATTCCCAATCGGGCTTCGAGCGACCCACACCTCTTGGACGGACAACGAACTGGAGAGAACGTAATGAATTTCACGGTCGAAACCATCAAGTAGTTCGTGAATGTTGATGCCCGGATCTTCGATAAGTTCGTCATCGAAGAAGATACCACTGTGATTAAGTTTCAAATCAAACATGCGACGCTCTTCATTGACGAGACTCAGAATTACGCCGCCTTGCTGAAGGCTTCGATACTTCACCGAAATTTCGTTGACTTCGACTAACGAATCATTCGAACTGCAACGATTACAGACAGAGAATTTAGAGTGATAATCAATTAAACTTGAGTAAAGTTGTGCACATACAGTGTCTTATATCGCGTATAGTGTTTCCCTGAACCATCAAAAGTGGCATTTATAAGGCACTCATACGAGTCAGGAATGTCTGAACACACAGCGATTGAACTGCCACAAATGGCTTCGACAGGTCGCGTGAAGCACATCTTCAGTTTCCCGCATTGGTCTCCAGTAAACTCGACTGGACAATCACAGAAATAGCCACCAGCTTGCGAATAGTCTAAAGTATTCGTGTTGGTGAACGATGTCGATGTGGATAGAGAAGCACCGATCAGAGGCGTTGATTTCTCGTGGCAAATGCCGCCATTCTTGCACGGATTCGAATCGCATTCCTTGATGTCAATTTCGCAATTATCACCGGTAAACCTGCCGTTAGAAAAAGGCTGATAATTGAGGAGTGATCATCTTTGTTGGCTAATAATAAATAACTGTGAATTGTCACTTTCTTATGTGTGTTACGTAGTATGACTCCGTAGAGTGTGAAGTTCTTACCCATCATAGCAAACGCAGTGATAGCCAGACACATTATCGATGCACTCTCTCGCAGCTGGACTGCACGGATTGCTGGCACAATCATCGATATTGATTTCGCAATTATCGCCCTCAAAACCAGTGCCAGAACAGTCACAGCGATAGCTGTTGACGAGATCGATGCAGCTACCTAAAAAGCCCAATAAAAAATATGACTCAGTAAACAAATGAAGTGTATCATACTTCCGCTAAATTTTACCATTATTCAGACAAGGATTCGAAGCGCAATCATCGATGTTCTCATTGCATGTGTGACCAGCAAACCCGGATGGGCACTGACACTCGAAATCGGCGATCTTGTCTCTACAGGTTGCGTTGTTGAGGCACGGACTGGACGCGCACTCGTCCACTTCCAGTTCACATCTCCTCCCGGTGAAGCCCTTCGCACATTCACACTTGTACCGATTCACCAGATTGTGACAGGTCGCGTTGTTGCGGCACGGCTGCCACAGACACTCGTCAACGTCAATCTCGCACGCGTTACCTAACCAAAACAAAAGTTGGATATAAATCTGCATTCATTGAATAGTTAGTGATATAATCGACTTACCAGTGTATCCCTGATAGCAGAAGCATTGCCAGTCAGTGCCAGTCACATTCAAACACACGCCATACACACACGCGTGACTCCCGCACAGCTTCGTTTCGCTCTTTGGTGTTGTTGATGGGAGTTCGGTGTCGAGGGCAGGTTGACGATCGGTCCATGGCAGTGATGAAGATTGTGGTGGTGATGGCACTTCAGATGAGTGCGTGACGCGCTCTGTTCCTGTCTGTGACTGTAATGGAGATGGCGAGGTCAACAAGGTGGATGAAGAGTGTGGTGTTGATGCGAGTGACGATGACCTTTCTTCGGTTGTTGTTGTCAGCGATGACACTTCGTTTGGCGATGTTGTTGGTACTTCTTGGCTCGTGTGACTGTCGATCGGCAGTGTCGATGCGAATGCGTGAGTAACGCGGTCAGTGGTCGATGCGGTGATCGCAGTTGTCCTGGACGATGAGGGCCAGATGAAAGTGTTTGTGGTCGTTGTGGTTGTGGTGGTTCCGTTCTGTGCGGAAGCCACCAGGACGGAATGAATTATCACATTGACTGCCGTAATAAACAACATGATTAAAATAAGCGCGTCGCCGGTGACAAATCAATAAAAATAAATAATTAAGCGGTGCATAGCTCGCGACAAGGCAATGGGCATGATTAACAAAAGAATAGAAATAAAGGTGTGTCTAGCGGCAGGTAAGCTTAGCGAAGGTAATTAAGGGTCAGGTGACTTGACGCATAACTTTTGCTTCAGTTGTGGCGCCTCCACGCGGTTGTTATGAGACTCACTTTGTGACGTAACGTCCAACTGATTTCTGCTTCGGGTGTTAATCAACCAATTTTAGTTACTCTCAATTTGCTTCATTTCGTTCATCATCACCGTTGCGCTGCGGTATTAACGTGAGTCACGACATGAACAGCGAGTTTGGCGACTGCTCGCTTTAACGAATGCTGCTATTTGTTCGCCGCAAATTTATTGTTCGTGTTTGCTGCTCTCGTCACTTTAATCTTTATTGTATGCAGTTTTTCTAGGGTTGACACCGATCCAACAAGGAAAATGTCGTTTCTGGGCAAGCTGTTCGGTGGTGGGAAGCCATCCAGAGACAATGCACCAACACCTGCCGAGGCCATCCAGAAGTAAGTGAGATGCGTCCGGTGAGATGACGATGACAATCAGTGCGTCATCAGCATAATGGCCATGTGCTTGTCATTGTACTCTGCAGGCTGCGCGAGATGGAAGAAATGCTCACCAAGAAGCAGGACTACTTGGAGAAGAAACAACAGGAAGAGTTGGACATCATCAAGAAGAATGGAACCAAGAACAAGCGAGTCAGTTTGCAGGCACTCAAGAGGAAGAAGAGAATTGAAAAGCAGCTACAACAGATCGATGGTGAGCATCGTGATTGCGGGTCGTCAGTGTTCGAAACGATTCATACGTGCTGTTCACATTTGATTACTTCGTCTTCTCGTTCTATCAGGTACTTTAACGACAATTGAATACCAGCGTGAAGCGTTAGAGAATGCAAACACGAACACGGAGGTGCTTAAAATAATGGGATTCGCTGCAAAGGCACTCAAACAGTCTCACAACATGGACATCGATCAAGTCGAGGACCTGATGGATGATGTTAGGGAACAACAACAAATTGCCGACGAGATCAGTCAAGTGATTTCCAATCCGATCAACTTCGGCCAAGAAGTCGACGAGGACGATTTAATGAAGGTAATGCGGTTTCAGTATTAGAAAGTGTAATTGCAAGGAGGTTAACTAGAATTTGTGTTTTTTCACAGGAATTGGAGGAGATGGAACAAGAAGAACTGGACAAACAGTTGCTCGAGACCGAGACCGAGCCGGCGGGTCCGCTTCCAGACGTTCCGCAAGCAGAACCCATCGCTGTCGGAGCGAGTCGAGAGAAAGCCAAGCACGAGGAGGACGAACTGAAAGAACTGGAAGCCTGGGCCAATTAGCGTCATGCAAATTCGAAACATCCTTAAGTGTTTTCTTCAGGTTAACTAATCAGTAATTATTCTGGTAGCAGGAAAATCGCTATTCAGTTGGTACTTGAAAGAGAAGTTATGTTTATTCTTACAATTACTGTATATATACAAACCGACTAAAACCGATTCGTACTAAAACTCCTCAATCAATTCCAGTAACATATTTTTGTCAGCCTCGCTTTGTTGCTCATCAGCGAAACTTTTCATCGTGCTCTTAATTAACTGGTAGTGATTCACTGAACCGGTGGCGTGAAGATTGATCAGCTTCATGATCCGACCTTTGATAGTTTCTTTTGATGGCGCAACGCCATTCGGCATATCAGCTTCCTTGCTGATTTCGAGAGATTCATAGAAAGAACATACCAGCAACAGGATGTGATCGATGATCTGCAGCGTGAACAAACCGCCATCGGTTATACGCCGCATGAAGACTTCGTCTTCGTTGACGCTCTCGTCGTTCATTATCTTCTGAGCGTTCTCCTTCTTGATGAGCGCGTCGTATTTCAACAGTTTCTCAGCGTACTTGAAATGCAACTCGACGAGTCTATCTGTTTTTTCGAAGTCTTGCTCCACAAACTTCCACACGACTCGTTTCTTGTTTTCGCGTTTGCAGAATCGTAGCAGGGCCAAAAGCACCCCCAAGCAGTATTCCTCAACGTCATCGATGTAACTCGTTGCTTCTTTTTTCTTGCGACCACCGATTACGCATGTTGGTTTCATCAATATAGGAAACAGTACTCGCAAACCGAGAATTTCAACGAATTTTTCGCAGCACGTCTGCAACCCTTCGTCGTACCCTTTGTCAGAACTCAAGACATGGTTGATAACTTTGAGAGCACCCATTCGGACTGACGTGTCCGAACTCTTCTTTCTCTTCTCCTTCAGTATTAAGTTCATCAATTCGATTCCCTCTCCTTTGAATAACAATTCACGATTTGACGAACAGCAGAGTAATGACGAGCAAAGACAATCGAACAAATTCTCCATTGGTGTTCATGAAAAAAGTGAAATTTGAATTATGATTAAATAGTCCGCTATTACAATAATGTTTCGAGATCCTTACCTCCATGTATTCGTGTTCATCTGCACTTGCGGGGTCATGTCGCTTATAATACTGAAACGAATGACAAGACAGAATTAAGTGAGTTTCAGTTTGCATTGAACAGATCTGCGTCGCTCAACGCCAATCGAAACATGACTTACGGCTAGCTGTTGCAACAGAGTGTCTATGCCATTCAGTTCACCCAGTAATCTTCTATTCTCGTCAGTATTTTGGAGCAGAATGGAAAGTATTTCAGACGAATACAGCTTATTGCCATCGAAGGGCATCTTCGCTTTGAATCGCTTCAGGATCCACGTCATCAACTGCTGTGCATCTTTGGTCAAATCGGGCTTATAGTCAGTTAAATTTTCCACGATAGCTGTCGAAAACAAATCAACATCTTTACATCTCCAGACATTCGTATTACTTGAGCAGCATTTACCTAATGAGTTATAGACACCTTCCGCTTCTTCCTTGACTGCTTCGTCGAGCCTCTCCATGTTGGCGACCAATTGGGCAATGATTTGGCCGTCGATTAAAGCGTCAAGAAGAACCGCGACATCGCTGAGCTGTTCTACATCATCGAGATCGCTGAGTTCCTGAAGAAGCGAGACGACAGCACACGAAACTAGCGCACGATAAAAAAGTGAAATTTGAATTATGATTAAATAGTCCGCTATGACAATTATGTACCGAGATTCCTTACCGTCTGTGTTCTCGTGGGAGAGGAGTCCGAGCAGCGACGGCACGACATTGAGCTCGACGATAACGTGATAAAATTCTATGGGCATAAACGTAATATTACAATTGGAGCGAATTAAATTGATCGCGATCCCGTCGAAAATTTCAACTTGCCTGGTTGTGTGCTGAGCACCTGCATCTCTTGAATCACGTCGAATATCTCGATCTCGGAATCCATGAATTTGCTCGGGTTATCAGCGAACTTGATTCTCAGCTGCTGATTCTTGAGCACCTTCCTTTCGAATTGCAACAGAAGTCGCTTGAGACCTGCTTCGTCAATGGGCGGAGGTGCCGAGCTGAGGACAGCGTCCAGATCGATCTCCTCATCCATCTTGCGTTTCTTCACTCGTCTCACTCCTTTCTCAGCACTTCCTTCACCATCGGCGTCCTCCACGGAACGAGAAGGAATGTAGTTAAGCAACTCTTCGACATCCATCCTGACTAATTAATCTGATTACTAGGAGAAATAAGAATGCAGGAAGTTGACCAATTGCGGTGGGACGACGACCGAGAATGATAGCGAGGCGAGTTAGTTGCGAGCGGCCCGCGAGCGGTCATTTCAATATTTCGAACAATTATTTCATTGCATTCAATTATTTGAATTATTTATTTTATTTCATTATTATTCAATTTTTTATTCACAATTTCTTCACCTAATAACAACATTCAAATGATTAGCAGCACTCAGCTCGATAGCTTTATGCGTCTCGTTTACTTCCTGCTGGGTCAAAGTTCGCTCGCAACTCCGGTAAATGATTCTGTAGCAATGCGACATTCGACCCTGCTTGTTGCAGAACTCGTCCACCAACTTGACCTGCTCGATTAGCTCGCCGCCCACTGATCGGACGAGGTCGTAGAAGTCGTTCGGTGACCACTCGATTCGGTCCGGCAACCAGAATGATATATCGTTGATGCACTGCGGGAAGTGTGATATGGGCTTGTAGGCAATCTTGTCATCGGGTGATTTGTTCTCGAATTGGTGCAAGAATCCTGTATCTTTCGTCCAAAACAGACGAATATCGTTGATTGAATAGCGCAACATCGCCAACCTCTCCAGACCGAATCCCACCGCCCAGCCAATTTTGTCTTCGATTCCAGCGTTTAACAGAACTTTGTGCTCGACAATTCCGGCACCTAAAATCTCGAGCCAGTTGTTGTTCCAGAATATTTCCAACTCAAAACTGGGATGAGTAAACGGGAAGTACGCCGGAACCCAACGCATGGCTAATCCATTACCCAAGAGCTGCTTGACGTAGTTTTCGATGGTCATCTTAAGTTGTTTTTCGCTCTCTTTGGCGGCTTCTATCGTGTGCCACTCTTGCTTGCTATCATTCCGGTTTCGCTTGTCATCAAAAATATTCTTGGCATCATTGCCGAAAAGCTGAATAAAGTATGTAGCACAAATTAAATTTGTCAAACTAGATGAAAACAAATCTAGCGATCATAGCATTAACTCACTTCGTGTCTGTTGTATATTTTGAAGAGTTCACACTGATGAAATGCCGGGAAGTGTTTCGAGTCAATTTCGTCGCGTCGGTAGCAATCAGCAATACAAACGAAAGCTGTTGAGCCCTTCTGGAGACAGTGCAACTGGTGAGCAGAGGTGTGCGATCGCAGAACATGATCGCGACTGACATAATACGTGTTTGATCTCTTCCTCGACTCGTGGTCTTCGGGAATAAGCAGCGAATCGAAATTGGCGTGCAGATCGACCACCGGAGATGGGTAAGCGAAGAAATCGTAGTCGATGAAGTATCGCTTGATGCCTTCGCTGATCAGATAGAGAGGATTGGATTTTAGTTGGCATAAGTTTTGTCCGATGAGCGAAAGAATCTTGGGCGTGATGTTTGTCATGTTGTCGACGGCGTACTTAACGTTGCAGATCTCGATGGGCGTCACTGCACTCGACATGGCATTTGCTGTGGTCGAATAGCACCTGGTCACCACTCGTAGAGCGTACCTAGAGTGTGGAGTAAATCGTTGGCAAGTGATGGAGAACATGATGAGAGTGAGCGAAACGATTAAATGTAAATAAATCGAACACCTGCGAGTCACGTGGAATGTGGCGGCGCGATTTCGATTTCGAATTCGATTCTGCAACGAGTTCGGGCTAACTTTGAAAGCCACCTGCCTAATTGATTGTTTTCGCCAAATCACAATTCTCACCAGGATGTTCGCATCTACCATTCTTCATTGCATTTATTGGTGCTTAATTCTTACTTGCAAAATGACCGCATATGTACTCAAAAGATGCATTAGTTGAAAACAATACAATACATCGGTGCTGTGTGTGTGTGTGTGTCACTTACATAGCTACTTTAACAGGATCTACACCATTTCCACTACTATGTACACGTACACATGTACTGATTACATGGTAGATACATCTGGAGCAGCAGTGTTGAGCTCATCGTTAGTTGAACGAGATTACTTGATAGAGAGTCTCTGTTTGTCCTCTCGAGCCCATGGCAGTAACAGAACAGCGGTAATTCCCTTTGTCTTCTGGTCTGTAATCATAGATGCGAAGCACAGACATGTTTGGCCCAGGAAATACTTGATAGCGGAAATCGTTCATCGTGTTGATATTCTGTTCCCGACATGCATCACTTTCGCATGAAAATGGTGGCACGAGAGTGTTAGTTCGATAGGGACCCATTATTTTCACCCATACGGCATTCTATTCGAGTGCAAACATTGTTAGCGATTGTCTCAATGAATGAGCTAAAAGTGCGATGACTTACCGACACTACCTTTAAGAACGGATCTTTGAATTTACAAATAAGCTGTGCTTCTCTCGGGCCAGCGTACCGAACATCTCCGAAACCTATGAATCTTGGTTGGCTTGGTGTTGAGCTCGCATAATCTGGCACCAGACCGCGACGACGGTTCAAGTACCATGGAGACATTCCCGTTTGTGGATACGAGTAGCCAAAGCCTTTCGTCGAACCATGTCCTGACCTACGCAAAATTTCAACATCACCGTCACACTTCTCGCATGAAAATCTTTTACCCATATCCATAGCCGAAATCGTAACTACCAGGATTGTTGTAACCATTAGTACCGTAACCGGGATAGTTGTAACCATAACCGTTAGTGCCATAACCATAACTCGTGTCATTACACCCGTTGCTGGACAAATAATTATAATCCGAATACCGAGTGCAGTCTGGATTATACCCATAAGTATTCTGGCCAAAAATGGTCCAACCAGTACGCGGTGAATAGGGGTATGACATGCCGTATCCGAACATCTCGTATCCTCTCGGCATTCCATAGCCGTAGGAACCAGTCCTGATCACAGTCAGTTGAAGATCCCAGTGTAAGAAACTTACAAGACGCTCACTTACCCGTAACTACTGTAAGGATTATATCCGGAATTGGAACTGTAGCCAGAATAAGGAGTTCCATAGTAAGAATTTGGATTGTATCCCGAAGAACCAGTGGTGCCCAATGTTGAACCAAAAGGCGAGTATCCACCAACACTCGGTCGTGGACTCCATCCGTATCCGGGTGAGAACGGCTGACTGTAACCTCCTCTTCCGTAACCCTTTCAGAAGAATCTTCATTAACTCTTTTTTTGTCTAAATTATAATCCATATCGAAATTCACCTTTGTACCATAATTACCAAACCAGAGGAACGCGAAGGTATGAAAATCGTGAGAAAAAACAGCTATCAGCACGAAATACAGTACAGACTTGTTGAGTTTCATTTTGGAAATTTTGAATGAAAATATTAGAAATATGCGAAAATAACAACAAGTTCGCGAGTTTCTCTCGTAATGCACACGTCAAGGTAACATCACACAGCAGACTCGTTGATATTCTTTTTATATCATTAAAATGTTTTCGTTATCATAATTGCGCGCTTGAATGCGTTCGCTTCAAGGATTACCGCAGTTAATGTAAATCTCTTTCTCTTTTAATTTATTGGGTTGTCAGTTGATCGGCCATCTGTGCAAGTTGAGGGCGATTACAAAGCACCCGCGAGTACACCCATCCAACACTCGTTGCGTGACAATTAATGATGTCCAATAAAGCATCTTTCAGCACGTCGACGAATTGTCGTGAAAGCAAAAGCGATGACAATAAGCGATACATTATCTGAGTTGGCATTCACCACGTTTATTCTTCCACCATCAAACAGCTCTGTGCCAAGGCAACAATTCCGAAAATGATGTTACCAGGCATACACTGAGCTCTCTCACTTGTCTAATAAACAAGTATCTACTTCCTTTTGCTCAATACCAGATGCATACCTTCGAGATGGTATGTGTAAAATCAATTAAATTATGTCAATTTCAATACAATGAGAATAGGAAATCAATCGATCGCTTTCTTAGTTTAAGTCGGTCGCATCACTCTAACGGCGCGTTTTTCTTTTCGACGATCTTCTTCAGAATCTGTTTGGCGTCTTCCTTAGTCTCGGGAAATTGGACGCACTGATGGGCCGCGTTTTCGGCCAATGTATACTCGCCGCGCTCGAAATGGTAACTCGCCAGGAATTTATAAGCGTATGCGAGATCAGTTCCAGCCGTATGTGACGCAGCATCAGCGACAAGATTCTCATCCGACCACTTGATGTAATCCGTGAATGCAGCAGCCGCCTTGTCCTTCTCATCCAGTCGCTCGTAGAGACCAGCCAACTTGAGCAGAGCGATTCCGCCCGCTTTCCAGTAACACTTGATAGCATCGGAATAGCGCTCAAGCTTCTCTAATGTCTCTCCAGTGGCAATAATCATCCGCGAATCATTTGGTCGAAGATATTGCGCTACTGAATAGTAATACAGACAGTATGACGGCATTTTCAGGATCTCGTACGTCTGTCCAAGGCCGTACCACGCACGGTAATCACGTTTGTTGCATTTGATCGCTGATCGATAGGCTTGAATTGCGGCACCCGTGTTCTTCATCTCCATATACTCGTGTCCCATCAGTGTCCATGCGGAAAGATGCGATGGATTGAGTTGGAGAGCACGCAAGAAGTAGACAACTGCTTTGGCGTGTTGAGAGCGTAAACTGTAGAAATTTGCGATGCAGCAGCACGTCTCGACGCGGAATGGATCAATCTTGTTCGCACCGTGAGCCAGTGAGCTCAGTTCGGCTCGCATGTCCTTCACATACAAGAGATTGCTGAAAATGTCCATGTCGTCGAGTCGATACGGGTCCGACTTTCGAATGCTGCGGAATAGCTCGATCGCTTGGTCAACTTCGCGAAGATTGTGTCTGGCGATCGCAATTTGACTCTGAATGTAGTTGCAGCCTTTGAAATGTTCATTGAACAGCTTGGTATACAGTTCGAGTGCCTCTTCATTCATCTGCAGTTCCAGATACACGATGCCCATGAAGAACTTCTTGAACCAATGCGTCGGCAAATCGAGTGATTCTAATTTAGATTTATCTTCGATAATGAGTGCCAACTGATGCCAAGCTGGCCAGTTGAGTGGTTCCAACTTGACGCTGCGACACAGGACATCGATGGCTTGCCAGGTGAGATCGAGTTTGAGCAGAACGATGCCGTACACGTACAGCAACCAACTGTCATCGGTGATGTGTTGCAACTCATTTCTCAACTCGGTAAAAGCAGCGGGCATTGAACCGTTGGTGGGTGCACTCGTTTCGGCCATCAAATCGAGTCGCTTCTTCTCGGCAGCCAAATACCGGGAGTAGTAATGCAGAAACTGCTGTTCGGGGGTCTGACACTTTTCCACGAAGGACGCAGCTCGGCTATATTCGCACAGATTGAAGCAGCTCTTGGCCATTAAAAAATCTGGTTCGGTGATGACGTTAAATGGTGACATCGTGGCGAGCATGGAAACGTCGCTTCTGGAACTTGGCCGACTGTCGCTACCGGCTGACGATCGCGGTAACGAGTGAAGAAGTTGCGCGGCCCACTTGGCACCCTGCTTGAGCCCGCGCTGATCCGTCTCGTAATAACAATGGAGCAAATCGATGCGCATCTGTTCGTGGTCCATGATCGGAGAGGAGATGACCTGGAGAAATAGTCAGTTGGTAGTCGTTTGGGCGAGTGCCGCGAGTCGAGTCACGTGTCAGAGTCACGTCCGCGACGTCACACAGCCGTTGCGTCATGTCTGACGAGTCTAACTGCAATCAACTTGCTTGCCAATCAATACATCTTCAACGGGAACGTTTCATTTAATCATACATTTATGGACATGCAATTGATGGTGCTCGTTTTCGTGCTCAACAAAGACGCCTACTGACTGACCGGACGCGCGACGCAACGGCTCATTATTATTGGATGCGTTTCGACGACGAGGCGACGAGACGATGGCATTCGTCAAGAAGGTCGTTGATAGGGCCGTCAAGAAGGACAGCAAGGACGATGCGATGACCATGTGTTGCGCTGACAAACTGTTCAGATTCAATGGACGCGGTAATGAGACCATCGAGACGATATTTGCCAATATCGAGTGGCTGGAGCGGTATCTTAACGGTGGATTCAACTCTGTGCCATGCACGTCCGTCAATGTTGTTGACTACATCAATGCGCATCGATTAGGCAACGATCGACTACAGAGAGCATCGTTTCGGCCCGAGTTTGGTTACAAGCATCTCGTCAGTCATAAACTGTTCAGAGAGAAGCACTTCCCGCTCGGTGGACTCAACAAAGCGTTCAGTTCGCAGTGGCTCACGAATCGGCAAGTGGTCTTTGGCACCAAGTGCAACAAGGTCAGCAGAGCCGAGAACAAAGTCATCTTTGGCGGCTGATGTAATACTTCATTTTCGATATCTACACATCTCTGTTTTCGTAGCTCGTCATTTTGGACGTCGATTCTGGCAAGCAGGACACGATACCCACATTGAAAAGCACTCCAGCGAGTCATCCGCCCATTAATCCGTGTGGTATTCACGCCATCACTATTAATCCGTCACGAACCATGTTGGCTACTGGAGCAGAGAATCCCAATGATGTCGCCATTTACCGACTCCCAACCCTGGACCCTGTTTGTGTCGGTGAAGTATGTCGAATGCAATGCATCATTGTTTTAGTAGCCGATTGGCAAGCATCTCACTTTGCATTTTGTCTATTGTTGTTTCAGGGTGCTCACACTGATTGGATTTTCGATATTACCTGGCTCGACGATGAATTCCTGGTGACTGGTTCTCGCGACACGACACTCGCCCTGTGGCGAGTCCCCAGCGAAGGCCATACCGATCAGATCGTGCACCACAATTTCTACCCTCACTATTCTCACGTGAAGTCTTCGCTCATCAGAGATTGCATCACTCGTGCCGAGAAGATTCGAGCCTTGCTCTTCAATGACAGGCGAACGGTATGAATTTAGTGGTCTCGCAGTTATCTGGGATTCGCTTCACGAATTGTTTTCCACTACCAGGAGCTCGTCGCCCTCTCACTTAATGCTCAGCTTCACTTCTTCGACACTCAAACTCTCAAGCAAAAGCGTTCTCGAGCACTGCCACATTGTCAAGAAAATGTGTGCGTGGCGCAAAGCGCGGAACGCGAATTGTACGCAGTCGGTTCGAAGGCCCACGTCACAATTCTCGATTCTCACGGTGACCGTATATCAACGGTGCCGATGATTTCAAATTACCGCAATTGTGGCATTCGATCGGTCAGTTTCTGTGGTGATATGCTGACGATTGGTACCGGTATTGGTGTGATCATGTTCTACGACGTTAGAAACGAGAAGTACTTGGAGGATGCGTCTCGTCAGGAAAAACCAGTCATGTTGAAAGCGACCAGAGGACTGGTGGTACGTGCTGACCGCTAACGATCTCGTCATTAATGTCTATGTAATCCATTGTGTTCGTGTTTCAGTACCCAGACGAATCTTACGGTTTGGATTACATCAACATCGAACACTCGCCTGCCATTTACACACACCAGTACGACACTTCACGTACTAGATTGTTCGCCGCCGGTGGTCCTCTGACTGCTACGCTTGTGGGAAATTATGCTGGTTTGTGGAGATAACATGATTGTAGTTAAAGAATTAAAAAGTCAGCAAAATTGCATGTCTCGTAATAAAATGTTATTGTAAGATGAAATGTGTACATACCTATACGTATACCTATACGTAAATCACTTCAGTGTCGCCTGCACTATTTCAGTGCAATGAAGCTTTATTAATAAAAATCGAGCTATAGCATAACTTATTCGTTTCTGTCGTCATATAACTACGTTAGCCAGCGACGGAGCAAAGTGTCTGGTCACAGTAAACAGAACTGAAGGTTCAGTGGACTTTCTGTAATAATCTGCCATCGTGGTATATCCAAACATTATGGCCGAATATAATTCGAATTCAGTTGTATTTGTTGCCCAGATGAGTAATTAAAGGTGAAGGCAATTCGTTAACGGTCAGCCACGTGCAAGTCACGTGACTCTCATGACGGCGTGATCGCGTTTTCGCCAACTTTGTCCCTTATTTACACACTATTTCCCCACAGTTCACGATGTTTGTCGTGCGTTACTCGTTTAGATGCTTCCAGAACCAGTCCAGTTCACTTTCCAGTGCTCGTGTCAACGTTCCAGTCATTAGTTTTATGCAGGCAAGCTATCCAGCGTTCCACTGTGTCGTCTGTTTTGACTTGCTGTTTCTAATTTAGAGTTTCTCGCACGAAAGAAGAGTGTCAGCTGTTCTTGACGACGACGTTCTGGACAGCTTTGAACGTGGACTAAAGCATAGAAAGCATGAAGGAAGACGGTACGTGGGATGCGTGACGTTGCCAGCCAGGCTGGAACACGCTGCCATGAAGGTGATCAAAAGTAAGGATCTGATTGACTAGTTTCAAAATGACAGCCATCAATCATCTTGCACTCTGCAGAGTACAGCAGTGGACAGTTTCGTGACGATGTCGAACGAATGTTCTGGCGAACGATGTTCCATCAGTTGCCAGCTGAAGACGAGGAGGTCAGAGAGAAAGCGAAAGAAATCCAGGAGAGGCTACTTATGAAGAACGATGGTAGCAGAGCGGTGATCATTCTTCAGGGTGATGTTTTGCTTAGCCGTGTACCCGTTATTTGATAGACGAACAAGATGTCGATTCTTTGCCTCCTGAAGAACGCGAAGTAGTCCTCGCTGCACGAAAAGAAAAGATGCTGAAGAAGTTACGACAAGTTATCTACCATTGGAAGTCAGTGGAGTACGTGCACGTTGCGTTCAATTTCAACTTTTCAACGTTGGTCATAATGTATTTATTCCGTTAATTCTCAGTTACAATGAGTATACGTCGGCTGTTTATATGGCCTCAAGACTGCCCGCCAATTATGCTGCACTTTACTGCGTTTTCAACGAAGTGAGTAAATTCAATTTTGAATATTCAATTCAATATAGTTTCTTGACAAATGAAATATTTCTTCTGCTTTTAGATTAAGAAGAGTGATCCTAATTTCGATCCGAAAACGCTGTTCGACTTCGGTTCTGGCATGGGCACAACCATGTGGGCTGCACATCAAGTTTGGCCCAAATCGATAACCGAGTTCTTCTGTGTGGATATTTCGAACGATCAGCACGAACTAGCTCGACTGTTACTTCAGGATGGAAGTGAGACCAAGAAGATGTTTCTTGATGGAGTTTTCTTTCGGCAGTTCCTTCCAGCTTCGTATCTGGTATTTTCATTTTGCTGTATATATATAACACAGATTCTCGACATCGATTTTTATGTGTTTTAGATCAAGTACGACATTGTCGTCAGTGCATTTTCGTTGCTCGATTTACCAGATGAGAGGAATCGTATTCATGTCGTTGAAAATCTCTGGCATAAAACACAAGACATGTTGGTGATCATCGAGCACGGAAATCGCAGTGGATTTGCTGCTGTATTAGAAGCCAGGAATCTCATTCTTGACATCGGTGGTCAAAAAGTGACCAAAACGTTCAGAGTTGATCAGCGTGATAACACCGTGGCCGTTTATGACGAGAGCCAAGCGCCCAGGGCTCATGTGCTTGCTCCCGTTAGTATAACGGTTTCTGTTGATGCTTAATTTATCGTAATTCAATTCTATGCTAGTTGTCCC
>JAGGCA010001506.1:30779-64627 GCA_022876805.1 Osperalycus tenerphagus | reverse complement strand
GGCACAACAATTAATCGATAGCTAGGCATTCATTCACTCTCACCACAAGGCGAAGGAGATCTACAAGAAGGCGAAACTACTACTAGCCAAGGAGGAGAGCAACAAGGCTTTCGAGAAGAACCAGTATCAGAAGGCAATCGATATTTATACATCTGCGCTCGAAATTGATCCTCTTAACAATTTCGCGAATGCCAAGTTGCATTTCAATCATGCGCCTGCCAGAGCGAAGATAAGAAGTAGTGCTTTTTGTGACAAACAGTTTTTGTGAAAGTATTTGAATGATCCGTATTGAATCATATTGAAAATGGCAGAATTAAGTAATGCTTTTCTCGCATGCAGCTAAAGGAACTGCACGGAGAAGTCGAAAGCGCCACGAAAAGTTTTTCGCGCGCCCCGAATTTGAAGTCGGTCGATCTCGAATTCTGCAACGTGGACCCGCGAGCTATGCGCGTGATGATCGCATCGTGCCTCAAGATTGAGCGACTCAATTTGCACAGCTCAACTTTCATCAACTACTACTCTCTGAGACTGATCACTACCGACTACACAAACATCGCACCTCAACTTTTCATGCTACATCAACATACAGGAACGTTCCGTTCAGGCTATCATCAAAGGACATATGCAGTTGGAATCGCTGAACGTGTGCGGCACGATGATCCTCGTGCTGGACAGTGATGCTGTGGATCACATCACTGATGACAGTTTCGTTGGTCTGGGACACGCTCACCATCTAGACTTCAGGTATGCCCATCTTGCCCTGACCAGCTGCTAACCTCACGCGATCTCGGTCTGATTTGATTTTAAAACAAACTCGAGTGTCGGTGTCGGTGTCCAGCGGGTATCTTAGTCTTGCCGATGGTTCTACACGATCTTCCTGCTCACTCAATGTCCTTTCCAGAATGGCCATGCTGCAGAAGGTGATCGGCCAGACATAGGCTTTGGTAACCAAGACGCAAACCGATCTGGACGAGATGCTCGACATGCTATCGAAACGGAGGGATTTCGAATCTCGTATTGAACATCTGCAGGTGAAGTCTCGCGTACTTGGAGACGAGTCCGGCGAACAACGATCTGCTCTCGCCAAGGTGAAAGAAGCCAAGAGTGGACTAGATATCGAGATCTGCGAATAGAGCATCGTTATATTCACTAGACTGCAAGACATGAAATACGAGCGAGACAAACTGGCAGAGAAGAGGCGCAAGTTGGACAAATGTCGTGAACGGCTGCTAAAGACTAGTGCACAACCATTGCTGAAGAGGAAGAAATTGATCAGCGATCTAACCACGGTATACCCCATCATTCCATTTCCCGACCGGAAGGGCGGCTTCTCCATATGTGATGTGCATTTGCCAGATTCGGAGGACTTTGCTGGTCACGAGTTCATGGTGTAAGTGGGACTCGGTTGCGTTGCTCACTTTCTTGTGATGATGTCGCGCTTTACTGATGTCCTATTACGATATCACATCAATTATGTCGTCATGAAGATTGATCGGTTTCTTTGTTGAGCAGCCTCAATTTCGAATCGCGGCGCCTGATCTTGTGTTTACCTGTCGTCAAATAGCAGTTTTTGGCGTACTCATATTGCTTCAAGTCCAAATTATTCACTTTCTTGATCATATCGATTGTCTCGCTGTCAACGTCATCGAGAATAGATCGCCGTTTTCGCGTCCGATACGAGTCGGCATCGATGAACATCAGTCCAATAGTTTCTTGGAATAATTGTTGCGAAATTATTGGAAATTTGTTATGTTCAGAGTATGCCAAGGATGCCAGGTTACGTTTTGCGGATGTCAGTAGGATCAGATCGCGTTCTTTTGGTGGCATGGCTGTGTAATTGTAGCAAACAACTAGAGCCAAAGCGGTCAACGTTCGAGATTGACGATTGATTGCTAAATTGTACGAACACTTGAGAAAGTCTACCAAGAAATGTCTCCTTGATTAGTGAAGTTGCATTTCGGTATGTGCTGCACTTCACGGCTTGGACACCAATGACGTGACGAACGGCCACTTAGATAATCTTGTGGCTTGAAATGGTAATATTCAGATAGGAACCGTATGACAGGATCTCTGAATAAAGTGATGTAGAAATATCGTCGCTTCACTCTTCCGAGTTCCGCATCGTCGAGCACGTTATCGACACAGTTGACAAGCTCTGTTCAGTTAGGGTGCACGTCCATCCGTAAGTCGGTCGACTAAACAACCACTGAGAATCTTTGTTGGGCCGCAAGCATTTACATCGTCTTTTGTTGGTTTGGCGGCTGTTGCACGACCGTTCTAACAGAAGGTCTCCGACCAGATGCCTCAGGAACACGTTGCCGCCCGTCTTCTGAATCTGCCAGAAGACGATGCCGTCCGATCCCGTTATATCGAACTTGAAGTGCTGCTGGTCTTCTTCGCCTTCGTCATCTAACGACAAGTTCATTCCAGAACCGAGCGTCCATAACGTTCGCCGTTTTCGATGCGGTTGCCTTCTCGAAAATTAGAAGGAATGTTGCATGTCTATATCTCCAAGTGGTCGTGTCGTTGCTGCATAGATAGATGATGAGCGTGGACACGGCGAAGACGGCTATCAGTAGCGGGAGAAATCCATTGCGGTTCGAGAATGTTTTGGTATCGGACCTTTTGAGCAGAGCTTCGTTCATGTCCATCTCTTGTCATCGGTATGCACATCTTCAAGAGATCTTAAGGCAGTAATGTCTATCATCTCGAGAAGTACGATGTCGAAGCTCTGAAACGCAAAGAAAGTGACCAGTTTGGTGAATTCGTTCAATGTCAGGTGGCGCAAAGCACTGGGAAGACATCAGCCGAGAAGTGCTGAATTGTTTCTGATATTTCAAGAATGGCAACAGCATCAAGCAGGCGGCACTCACGCAAATTATTCAATATTATTACAGATTTCAGAAGATCGTCTCGCAAGCGCCGTTCAAGAACAATCCAGTGCGAAACGAATTCATGACACATGCATCAGTTAATGGTAGAGGTGACGAAGTATAAAAGCAACTTCTAACTGAATTGACACGACAAAGTACTGTGTTTTGAGTTAGGTTACATAGTTGACAATATTTAGTCAGCAGAAAAATAAGAATTTCAGTTACTATTTGTTCGCCTGATGGTAGCGCGATGACGATGAAGCATCGCAGGTCATCATCTTCGTTCTTCGCGCCACTCGAGAGCTCATCACAAGACCAGACTAGCTGCGACGATCGTAGATAGCATAACGTCGAGACCAGACGTTATTTATTAATTGTCCTGCAAATGGAATCAGGCAGTGACGTAACCGACATTATACTCCGCATCTTCACGCTAAACTGCTGGTGAGTTGTCACTGTTAGTGATTTAGTCTACGATTTAGTTTTGTGATCACATCACGTTGACGTTGTGCGTCTTCAGGGGTCTGCTGTGCGTGTCTCGACATCGCACGCAGAGAATCAAATCAATTACTCAACATTTGCTCGACCATGACTACGACATCGCCTTCTTACAGGAAGTAGGCCCGACGCACTCCGCTGTTCTGTTTCTAACTCAAATTCTCATTCACTATTCGGCAGATTTGGTGTCAGTCCGACTTCGACTACATTCGAACAAAGACGCAATCAAAATTTAAATTTGCTCATGTCTTCAAGAATAGCAGCGTTCTGGGCACGAGTGGTGAGTGTCGAGTGTCTCCTGACCCTGAAACTATGGCATTTGGGCTAACGGATTGGACTTGGTGCAGGGATCGTTATCTTGTGTCGGTGGGCGCCCAGCTTGATCCACTTCGAGCCATACTCACTCAACGGCTCTCCATTCCGTCCTTGGCATGGCGACTGGTTCGCCAGTAAAGGTAAACGAAGCTGGTAATGAAAGTTGTGTTTGATGTTGAGCTCTGGTCGTTGGTTGGCCTGATTAGGAATCGCGTACATTCGCGTCGATGTCGATCGTCTCACTTTGCACCTGTTCTCAACGCATGTAAGCTCGACAAACACAGCCTGTCATCAGCGAATCGTCACTCATGCAGTACTCGTTTGTTCAATTTTTAGATGCACGCTCAATATTCAATCAAAGAACAAGTCTACGATCAGTATTCAATTCACAGAGTTTGCCAATCTTATCAACTGGCCAAATTTATTAACTTGATCACTGACACAACCTGCAACAACAAACGACATGGACGTGATCTGGTCATTCTTGCCGGGGACCTGAACACTCCCTCCAACGAATTGCCATACCAGCTGCTGGGTACGCGTTTATCGCCTCCTTATGGACGTCACTTTACAACACTTTTCTCGTCATTTTAGTGTCGATGACAGGACTTGTCGACTGTTATAACGTTCGCAATAAGTTATCGAACGATGTCGTCGGTCGAGACTTCTACTGCAAGGCATTTCTGTCTAGAACGGTCAGCTTCGACGATGTCGAAGAAGACGAGGAGCACATCACCTGCGGACATCGACACAACACGTTCACCATTAGACGCTCAGATGCCAGCTCGTCCAACTCAGAACAGAGTAATGGAAAGCGAATTGATTTCATTATGTATAAGATACTGTTACCGAAGCAGCAGATTTCCGCGAACATTCCGCTGTCATCGAAGGATGGTATTTGCAGCAGCAGCAGTGAATCTTCGATCATATCAAATTTTCAGCATTATTTACAAGCTGAGCACCACTGCTATGTCGACCGAATTGCTTGTTGTGGCAAGGACCCAATTACTGGCTTGTCTTTCAGTGACCATCAGCCCGTGGTTGTCAGTTTGAGAATCGTTGACATAGATACGACAAAGATGAACACACAGGCGACAAACCGACAAAGCCAAAAGAAATTGAGTATAAATGGCGACGAACGGGATGCGACCATTTCGAATGGCGCCGCTCATCTACCTGAAGACGGAGAGACAGAAGAAAATGCTTGTGAAGTCGGTAAAAGTAAGTGTGGTTGGGCTATGCTCAACGGCTTTGCTGGTGGCATCGGTGATGGGGCTGCTGCTGGTGGTCAGGGGTTGTCGCTTGCGAACACAGCTTACGCTGACAGCCATGCACAAGACATCGGGCTACTAACAAGGAGACGCCACATGTCTAAGTCGATTGTCTTCTCAGACGTTGACGAATCGAATTGCACCACTTCCCGTTCATGTAAAGGTGGTCCGCTTCAGCTCAAGCAGATCGCCGCATCGGCGGCAACTGTCAAAATGAACGCGCCAACAATCAATGCCGCTATTGCCAAAGAAAACGATGCAAGTCACTTTCCAACAAATAATTTATTTCTCGACAAAACTCGAGAATTATTCGAAAACTACCTGAAAACCAACTACAATGGCAAATGGCCTCGCAGTGCAATCATCATCATCTCGGCGGCAATTCTTGTTCTGTTCATCTCGACAACCGTCTCGATTTGCTTTCAGGTGGCCACCATTACGGCGTTGCTGGCCTGGTTGTTGATCCTGATCACCATCACCCTGGCGTTGATTATCTTGATGATTATCAAGTACCGTTTCGAGCAGAACGGCATCCACGCTCTATTGAGCGAGATGAAGTGCAACATCGACTTGGCAACTCATGCCAGTGGTCAATGATGCGCACTCCTTACCCAGATTGGTCATTTTCAGTTTATCTACACACATTTATCTATTTTCATGCTAGCGCATAGATATAGCGTCCTATTTGATCATTTACGTGTGTCAAATTGAATCGGAACTGAATTGGTGTTGTGCTTCAGCACCTGTCAACGTACCATTAAAATACTGTGCAATTAGTGGGGTTCAATCCATTGATTTGACATAGTTGTTTTTTTTCTATCAATTAACTCGCACGACGTTCGCAGTCATAGGACAAGTGATTTATTCGAAATCGATCATGTCGACTACATTTGCAAGTGTCACATCAGTTGAGCGTCTTCACACTCTGGGCGCCCCTCTGAACGAGGGCGGCATAGATGTGGTCTGCTGCAATCCGGGTATCTTCTCGTTGCCCATCTCCTTCAGCATCTCAACCGTGTCGGGATCAACTTCGATCGGGTCGATGTCGATCGCAGACACCTGAAGACGACAATCATGGCAATTAGAATGCTGTCAACTGGACTCGGTGCTGATCGAGTATGTCTACTCACCTCCGGCACATAATTATCACGCCTCTCGCGCTCCTCTTCCTGCAACTTGATGGAGATGCCGCGCACTGGACCTCGCTGGATGCGTTTCATCAGATGAGTAACGAAACCCGCGATCTTGTTCCGCAGCTTCTTGCTCGGGATGATGGCGATCTCCTCGCATATTCGCTTGTTGGTGTGAAAATCAAGCGTCAATCGAGTGTAATACTTCTCGATGATGACACGAGACGCTTTCTTGACGGTCTTGGTTCGAACGCGACCCTAACAGCAAGAGAAAACGATCAGAATTAAGTGAATACATTCGAGCAATCAGTTTACCATTTTGTTGGACAAACGTGGACGACGGAAAAGGAAGCAGGATACTCGATGATCGATGGTGAGAATCGAACATCGAGTTGCTAGCAACCAATCGGAGATGACTGATGTGTTCGAATATTATCTCAACGTTTCCTTAATTAGCAAGAAGATGACTGCAAATGGACACAGATCGCGATCGTGCTCGGAGTCCTTGGCCCATCCCGGCACTCCGACTCTGCGACCCATCAATGGTGGCCGTCGAGACACCGCGACTGCCAACCGGGACAAGGCTGCCGACGAGATGGAGAAGAAGCGGCAGCAGTTCAGAGCGACGCCCGTTAACAAGAAAATACTGCAGGAAAATGTTACAAGTGGCATTCCGCGAGTGACACCCCGCAAATCCACTGTCCCAGTGAAGCTGTACTTCAGTACCGAGGAGCGAATCAAAGTGAGACGGGCCAAAGAAGCCAACAAGCAGCAGTAGGAAGAGATCTTTGGATCGTCACTTAAATGTTTAGATTGTGATCGTCCTGAATTCAGAGGCAGAGTCCTTGTCGCATTCTTACAACTATTTAGTTCGTAAAAATCAATTGATCGCTTTTTCATTAATACTGCCTTTCTCTGTTTCTACTAAAGGTATGTATAAGAATGTAAAAGTGTGTACCTGCCTGAACAGATTTGTAATTAAACTTACTAGCAAGTAATTTTATTCGAATTTCCAAGCTATCTTTACAGTTCGATCTTCGGAGATCCCTGGTCCATGAGGTAATCGCCTGTCAGTATGCTCTTGATGACAAAGCGATAGGCAATCAATTGGACCAGTTTGAGCACGCAGTACAAGACGCGATTGCCGTACGACGTTGTGTCGTACATGGCAAATATCTTCTTCAGATACCCTCGGCAGGCACTCTTGTGAATTTGACCAACATTTCGCGCATCGCAACCACATTGAGACTCTCGCTGGTTACCGCTCGTGTCAACTATGCAGCAGGATGATGGCAAGATAGCGACATTGCCGTCGATCTGGTACCAATCTTTCGATCCACGCCAACCACAACAGGAATATTGTCGTTGCAGCGCTTCCAGATCGATGAACGCGCTCTTCAAGTTCGGATTGACCAACGTGCCTCTTGGACACTGATCATCGACGATGAATTGGTATTCGTTTAGCTCCAGACCGAAGACCTTCTTCGCGACCACCGATTCCCAATCTGAACCACTGATAACTGTTGAGAAGTAGCTGAGTCCGAGAAGGATCACAACGAGAGCTGTGCACAGCTCGAAATTAATGAAGATGTACTGGAGTGTGGACACGGCTTCTTGGGCTTGAGTTGCGATATCGAATCGGACGGTCAGCGGCGTGTAGCGATAGTTAATGGTGTGCATGGCAAAATCTGCCATAATCCAGATAATTGACACTAACGCGAAGACGCAAAGCAGTTCGACGGTGAGAGACGTGAGATTCCAGATGGCTAATTCTGTGTCCCCGTGAGAGATGCCCATCGCCAGACTCGGTATGATGATGAAGAAGAAACTGGGCAGGCCATAGAAGACTTCGTAGATGGTTGTGATGATGAACGAAATAACGAACAGAATTGTGCCGACGACGCCGAAAGATTTCTCCAGGAACATCGGAATCATCTTGCATCAGATTGTCAGCGGAATGAATATTTATTTCCAAATCAATTTCGATTGGTTTGCACGCGACAACAATTTGAGACGCGATGCGTTGACAAGAAATGATTTATTCAGTTCATGAATGTGAACCACAAATGAAGTGATATTTATTTCTACATGTCCATGACTTGAACAAGCCGCGCATCAACCATCATCATCGACCATCGATTGCTTATTTTGGTTCGCCTACCAGGTGAAGATGTAATTTACATGATGTAAACAGTCTAGAAATTCAATGGATTTGTCCACCATTGACAAGAGGAATGAGAGAAAAACGAAGCTATTGGAGAGGATCTGCCTGAAGGAAGAGCAGCAGAATGCGTGAGTTGATTCAAATAATGACGAATTGAGTGCAGAAGCAGACACGTTGAAGGGTTGACGTTGCAGGTTGAGGAAGATCACACACATACTCAACAAGCCTGACGCCGAACGAAGTGACCATGAACGCGCTTATCTGGTCTCGTCCAGCGCCCTGGTCGAGGTCGTTGAGAAAAGGAAACGGACAGCAGCCAAGTTGAAGGAGAGGAACAAGGAGATCGAGGATGACGCCAATCTGATGCTATCCAAGTGCGAGACACTGGCGGGGGCTCTCAAAACGGCCAAACATGCGGTCGTTTACACGGGTGCGGGAATCAGCACGGCCGCTAAGATTCCGGACTACCGAGGTCCCAATGGGGTATGGACGCAGTTGAGCAAAACGGGCTTGATTACCAGCTGCTGCGACCTGGCACTTGCACAACCCACATTTACGCACAGAGCCATTAAAGAACTACTCGATAATGGCATGATCAAGCATATTGTCTCGCAGAACTGCGATGGTCTGCATCTCAGGTGAGGCACAGCCAATGTGCTACCGGAATTATTCGAGTCTGAATTTGGTCTTACAGAAGTGGAATTAGGCCTGCCAGTTGCCTCTCCGAGATTCATGGCAATATGTTCATCGAGGTCTGTAGAACTTGCAAGACACAGTACCTGCGCACATTTGACGTTACGCAACAAACCTCTCTGCACCGACACAAAACTGGTCGAAAGTGTCATAAGTGCCCTCCGTCCGAGGGTGATCTCATCGACACGATCGTGCACTTTGGTGAGACGGGTAAACTAGATTGGCCTCTCAACTGGGAAGGGGCTGCTAGGGCGGCCACCAGTGCAGACTTGATTCTCTGCCTCGGCTCCAGCCTGAAGGTTCTGCGAAAGTATAAATGCCTGTGGCCGAAGAGGCACAACGACAAACCGCAACTATTCATTGTTAACTTGCAGTACACTCCAAAAGATTCTCAGGCTACTCTCAAAATCAATGGCAAATGTGATGAGGTTATGAGAATTACGATGCAGCATTTGCAAATTCACGTTCCCAACTACGTGAGGTACGTCGTGCTTATTTGGATGACTTGTTAGTGACTTGCTAATTGACTTCTCTTTTAGCAATATGGATCCGCTCAAGTTGTTCGCGACACCTTTTCGCGCTGATGAGCGATTGCATGTGAATCGTGTAGTTTTATTCGAAGATGATCAAAAGAGTGATGACGTTTCTAATACTACTATTCCGGGATGGTTTGGTAAAGGTCTCCGTGTAAAGAAGCGATGAGTTCGCGCTCACTGCGGTGTCGAACTCTTACGATTGATGAAGAGCCATGAAAGTACAAATTTTTTGCTCTGTGTTTATACAAATTTTACTTAACTGAGTAAGCAAGTGGATGCGTATGATAACTTGTGTCAATTAGATCTGTAGTGGTGTGGAAGTGGATTAATAAACATTGAAAGAATTCAATTAACGACTGTAAGTGCGGCGGGAAAATTTGACGAATCGATCGATTCTTGGCCATCGTAATGTCCTGGTCGTCGAATTGGCGTCGCGATTGAGGAAGCGTTATTATGGCATCGAGTCCAACAACTGACAAATTATGGGACAAGTCTGGCAAGAATGATTTGTGCGTATCGAGAACAACATTAGCCGTGATTCGTTAGTTAAACTTGACCATCATTTCGCACGCAGCTTGAAGCGATGCAAGTCGACCACCGAGATCGAGGCCCTGCAGAAGCTCTACTACGAAACGTGTTCACATGTCCTGAACGGATCTCTGAAGCCCGAATCTTTGGCTGCCGCGCTCCAGGAAGCCATCGTCTGTTTTCTGAAGTGATTGTTTGCCGATGATGTTGACTGATTGTTAATCTCTTTCGCAGACATACCAGGCCGACGCTGCAAATGTTCTGAGCGACGTGCTCTTCATATGTGGTACGATCCGGATCTGAATCCGTTCCAGTTTGTGCTGTGAAAGCGACCATTTTTCCTGATGTGGTTTGGTTCGGTTTTTCACCACCACCACTAACAACACGACCGCTTCATCATCTCATCACTCACGTTGTACTAAGCGACACGCGTCTCGATTCTTTATTTATAGATCTTGAAACGCAGGCCACTGAAAATCGGGACCAAAGAGATCAGTTTCTCGCCTTGCTGAGTGTGTGCAGCAAGCGTGTAGTTTCTGAATGGTTGGTCAAGGAACGTCTCGATTACGAAACATCGGCTGATGCTGGTATTATCGCCGATAAGAAGAACGCACAAACCAAGTTCATTAAGCTCAAGACAAGATTATTGTGAGTCGCATCTTCTAAATCGTATTACTCATCGACAATGAGTCATGAAATGATGATTTTCGGCACCATTTCATATTCATCTAGCTACAAGCAACAGAAGTTCAACTTGTTCCGTGAAGAAAGTGAGGGATATGCGAAACTTATCACCGAGCTCTGTGAAGACAGCCAGCATGACTGTGGTTACATGTTGAAGGCTATCAAATCATTGATAGGTTTGTCTAACAGTCTGTTCCTTTGGCACCAATACTGAATACAGACTTACTTTACAGGATGCTTCAACTTGGATCCGAATCGAGTTTTAGATATCATTCTGGAATGTTTTGAGTGCCGACTGCATCTTCACCACTTTTATATTCCTCTGATACGTCAATTCCTGGAAAATTCATCGACTTTGACGCAGATGTTGGCTTTTAAATTCAGCTTTTATCAGGTTGATGATTGAGTTGGACAGATTCTAGAAATGAATTTTAACAAAATAGTTTCCCTTGAAGAACGACATCAGTGTCAACACGCCCGACTCATTGTATGGAACAGCTGCTATGATTTTGCATCACCAGTTGATCGAGCTCGCCGAACTCTATCCATACGTATGTTTCTTAACTTTGATAGCGGTGGATTTGAGTTCTGTAATGCATATATATATATATTTCCAGCTCTCACCAAGCGATACGAATATTTTGGAGCATCACAAACGCGACTTGAGCGAAGCGAAGTCACTAGCCAAAAAGATGAACATCGTTTCAACAGCAGATCAGACGGAGAAGAAGGAAGAGGACAATCAGTTGTCAGATATCGAAAAACATCAGCTAATTACGAATAATCAGAAGTTAGGTTTGTGTCTGGCATTGCTGAAGGTGGGAGGCTGGAAGCTAGCTGAGAAAATGATGTCGAAACTACCTGAATTTTACGCTGTCAACGATACGAAGGTCTCTCATTATGTGCGTCATTCGATTCATTATGCCATCGACGAATTATACAGACAGTAAGTTCTACAATGAAATCTGATTTAGCATGGCTTCATAAAATTTCGAATGACCAAAAAAAACCTCCAACAGATCGACGGATTTATAACAACGCTCCTATGTGAATGTCTTATTATTAATTGTGTTCGATTTGTGTTACGACAGATTCTCAGGTTTGCCTGCTTTCATCGCGTCGAAAATCAAGCCGTATCAGTTCAACGACGAAAGTCCTTTGAAACCGGCAGTATCGTTTCAAGAGCTGCGCTCTATGGTATTTCCCATGGTCTGCGCACTCGGTCCGCATTTGCATCAAGATCCTCTGCTGCTAGCAAAAATTATCCGCCTCTGTCGACATTTTGTTTCTTCAGACTCCGAAGACCTCAACATGAAGTGGGACATCCTTACTGTCGTTGACGATGCTGTCTTGCCTGCCACTGCGGTCATCGAAAGCAACTGTGCACTAGCTGATGAACTTTGGTCACTGTTAAAGTGGTTTCCATACCAGATTCGTTACAAGATGTACACCAACTGGAAAGCCGAGCCCATGAATGCTTTGCTTATCAAGTCGCGGGCTGCTGCTCTGAAAGGAATCAAGTACACAATGAAGAGACTGAGCACGGAGACTGTGAAGCGATACGGAAGACAGATTGGCAAATTGAGCCACTCGAATCCGACCTACGTCTTCGAATATGTGAGTGAAAATGTACATGTTGGGAGTTGGGATGGGTGCTTTATGGTCGCTGTTTTCGTAGATATTATCCCAGATTCAAGTTTACGACAATCTCATCGGTCCGGTCGTTGACGCCTTCAAGTACTTGACTCCAATCGCGTACGATATTCTAGTCTTCAGCATGATCGAAGCCCTCGTAAATCCCAACAAAGAACGAACCAAGGACAATGGAACCACGATATCGCCATGGTTGTTGAGCCTCGCCAGTTTCAGCGGCTCTGTCGTCAAGAAGTATCCAGTTGAACTTCCTGGACTGCTGCAGTTCATCGCCAATCAACTGAAAGCAGAAAAGAGCCTCGATCTCTTGGTGGTTAAAGAGCTTGTGCAAAAGATGACAGGAATCGAAGCCAGTGAAGAGATGACTGACGAGCAGCTGGACGCAATGTCTGGCGGTCACTTACTTCGAGCGGAAGGTGCTTACTTTAACCAAGTTCGTAACACAAAGAAGTCGTCGGGAAGATTGAAAGATGCGTTGGATGAGTGTCAACTGACGATGCCGTTGTGCATCCTGATGGCGCAGCAACGACACTGCATCCTGTACTCCAATGAAGAGCATTCCCATATCAAATTAACTGGAAAACTCTACGATCAGGTTCGTGACATTTTCGAACCTGTTTTGCTATTTCATAGCCTAACACTTTTTGGTGTTTCCAGTGTCAAGAAACATTGGTTCAGTATGGTGCGTTTCTGGCAAGCAACTTGAGTATCGAGGATTACATCAATTGCTTGCCACCACTGGATAAACTTATTTCCGAGTATCATCTCACTCCCGATATGGTCTTTTTCCTCGTTCGACCGATGGTTGTCCACAACATAAATGTAAGTTTGTTATTTGCTCTGGAGATTAACTATTCTCTTAAAACTACCGTTACTTATTTAGTCTAAGTTCGAGGAAGTGCTGAAACAGGACAAAGACGACAAAACCTATTCGAAAATTCGACAGTATTTCATCGAAGCGTGTGATGTCGTCATTGCACCAATCGTAGATGCCATTCCCTCCACATTTAAAGCGATGTTCTGCGAAGATCTAAGGTAATTTGATGAATAGAGTACATGTAACGTAGCTTCAAATGTGTCCTTGCTTCCAGCCCGCGATTTTTTGTCACGTTTTGGACCCTGTCCATGAACGACCTGCAAGTTCCCACAGCTAGCTATGAGCGAGAGTTGAAGAGGCTAAAGGAACAGATTCAACAGACGGAGGACAATAAGGATCTAGCTGCGAGCAAGAAGAAGAAAGAACGAGATCGGTGCTTACAGATGATGGAAAAATTGACGGACGAGGAATCCCGGCAGCATGATCACTGTAAAAGAGTACTGGCTCGTTTGCAGAAAGAAAAGGATCAATGGTTCCAGTCACGTATGTTCAGCGTTGCATGTCCTCAAGTGCTCAGCGTCCTCACTATCAGACTTTTCGCAGGAGTTGCAAAAATGGAGATGACGACGCAGTTCTTGCAGCACTGCCTGTTCCCAAGGTGCATCTTCACGGCGTCCGACGCACTCTATTGTGCCAAGTTTGTCCACCTACTGCACACACTCCAGACACCGAATTTTTCAACGCTCATATGTTACGACCGAATTTTCGGTGACATCTCGTACACGATGTGTTTGTGTACTGAGAACGAAGCGAATCACTACGGACGATTTCTGTGTGCTCTGCTCGATACCATCATGCGATGGCACAAAGATAAACATGTTTTCGATAGGGTGAGTTGAATCACGTGTGTACACTTACGCTGACACTCTTCCATCATGTTCTCGTTGGTTAAAAGGAGTGTACGAAATTTCCTGGCTTCGTAACAAAGTTTTGCGAGAAGGATGCCGGGCACGTCGATTACGAAAATTATCGGCACGTTTGCCACAAATGGCACTATAGACTCACGAAAGCGTTCATCTTGTGCCTGGATTCCAGCGATTACGTCCAGATTCGCAACTCGCTCCTGGTGCTTACGAAGATATTACCGCATTTTCCTGTTATGATTAGCTTTGCACAAGCGATCGAGAAGCGCGTTGATAACATTCGCAATGAGGAAAAGGAAAAACGACCGGATCTCTACGCCTTGGCTACGGGGTTTGTTGCTCGACAGAACCTCACTGTAATCATAGTTTAACGTCTTCTCGGCTTGGTATTTCTTGTAGTTACTCTGGCCAGTTGAAAATTAAGAAACCGACGTTCATTCCCGAGAGCGAATTTCATCGCAAAGAAACGAAAGATGTGGCTCAAAACAAGAACCCAACAAAGACAGCACCTGAGGCAAAGATAATCAAGAAAGAGAAGGACGCCAAGAAGGAAGCGACGCCGTCAGTAAATGACAAGAAGGTTACAGCGGCTTCTGAACAAAAGAAGGAATCAACGAAGGTGAGGGCTCCAGATGGAGATGGCAAAACGTCGGAGGCAAAAACTGCCAAGAAAGACAAGGAAAAAGAGAAGGACAATAACAAAGACAAAGACAAAGACGTAAAGAAAGACGCGTCGTTGACGAGCAGCAAGAAAGAAGTTGCGCAAAATGCGAGTAAAGAAAGAAAAGAATCTCCGAAATCGAAGACACACGATGGAAGTGCCACGAACGAGAAGCGAAAGGAAAACAAATCGACATCAGCGTCGAACAAAACGTCGAACGACCCATCTCCGTCGAGCGGATCGAATGGAACTCACGATAAGAAGAGTTCAGCTGGATCCAGAAAGAGGGTAAGAATTACTAAATTAGCAAAGCTACGTTCACTAACCAATAAAATTTGCGAAATTCAGGAGCACGAAAACGACTCAGGTGAGCTTCACAAGAGCTCGTCGAAAAAACTCAAAGAGGACCCCACTTCGAAATCGTCGTCCAAGCGTGGCACTGCAGAAAAGGATACGAATCGAAGCAGAGTAAGAAAGGCTGAGTGTCAGACGGTGCGACAGTAACTCTACTAACTTGGTCACTCTTATCTTCTAGTCGTCATCGACAGACCGTCGCAGCACTCCGTCGTCATCCGTAACAAAACGAATAAAGACTGAACGATAACCATGTAAATTCGTTTGATAGTTGCGTAATATATCTGAATATAACATTAACCGTATAGCTCAACATTGTTGCTGTACTGAAGCGTTTTACTCTTGATAAGCGTGATTTTAATAACGTAAATTCGCTGTGTAAAACTATCATTGAATTCATGATGCGCGAGAAGCATGTAGATTACGAATTAAAGCGTTTCGTTTTTCAAGCGTGTTTCGCTTTCTTAGCTTGCGGCTCTTCTCCACTTCTGTCTTCGTGCTGCCTCTCCAGTTCATCGATCAGCCACTCCTCGGTCTTCTGCAATTTGGCACCCAACTCAACAGCAGCGCTGATTGCATTTCGGCGCATTTCTTCATAATCAGAAGAAAACAGAGAAATGAGAGTTAATTGTCAGGCCACACTGTTGCAAGGTTCTTCGACTAACCAGACAACTTTAAAACTTTTAAGCCGTTTTTGAAGACCGCTTCTTTACATTGGTGTTGCTGCAATCCGAACAGCAATCCCCTGAAGTCAGAGTAGGCAGTAACGATCACCGTTCTTTTTTACTTTTCCAAAGTTAAATGACACTTACAAATTGGCAACATCAACTGGAGATCGCAAAGTGAATGAATTTTGTGCTCCGCTAGAAATGATAATGTTCTGTGGAAAGATCACATTCTAAATAAATAAATTCTGAGATTATTTACGTGTCGAGCAGCTCTACCTTTCCGTTATTCTTCTCCACCAGTATTTGTGCGTTCGCGATCAGGTTTCTTCGCGAGCTTTGATCAAGCAACGCTTCGCAATAATTGATTTCGAAACAGACACCTTTCGACCGAAGCTGAGAATAAGCCGACAACTTCGTAAATGGTGCAGATCAGTTTCAGGTTGGCCGGGCTCGCGGATAACGATTCGCTCGTCGATTTTTTTGGCACAAGGCTGCCATCGGCAGCGCAGAAAATCGAGAACGTGCAGATCGGCGAGCGATTCGTTATCCACGAGTTCCAGAGATCATTCTTACCACCGAGAAGTTGGATCGAATGAAATTGACCGTCTTGTCATTCATCGATAATGTGAGAATGTCACACTCGACATTTCCGCCACAGAGGTGATTCAGCATCTTGTCATTGATGGGCTCGATGGCCAGGATATCGAACTGTTTGGCGACCGGAGAGACGGACTAAAAGCACGAAAAAAGTGGCACTAAATTGTAGTTTGAAATGTTATGTGCATTACGCACCGTTCTGTGCGTCTGAAGCGTGTCCTCCACCAAGACAGTGAGTCGCGTTTGTATCTTGATATCGATATTGAGTGTCGATGTCGACCCGAGCTCGATTTTCGGTGGTTTCGCCAACTTGTTGATGTCCGTGCCCGAGATGCAGACCGCCACAGCAACCGTCTCGTAACCCACTGCCAGAATTATGAATTTTTTTTTAATGAACAGTTTCATTCTTCCATACTCCCACTAGGCACACTTACACTTGAGTGCATTCCTGATTTTGTCGGCGATCACCTCCTTGGAGTCCCTCTGACCATCTCTTTCGACGACGATGTTCAAGTCCATGCCTGTCCTGGTCATCCACACTCTAACCACGTGACTGATCACCAGGATCGCGCCAAACGAGTTCGTTCGTTCGTTCGTTGTTCGTTCTTCTCCAGGACAAGTTCATTCTCCAACTCAATGCACCGTCGTCAAATCATCAAGGAGGTTCTCCTAGCTCTGCGAGCTATTCCTGGACGTGTGGCGTGTGCTCTGATCGATGGTCAAGTTGGTTTGGCTGTCGGACGGCCGAGTATTGTGGTCAACGATGATCTGGTCGAGAGTGGCGATGTGCATCGAGGTCAAGCTGAACAGATTAGATTGCTCTGCGATCTGGCCAACAGTTATGCCTACACCAATCAGTTCATTGTGGACAACCGTTGTGGTGAGTCTGTCAGCTTGTCGAACACCAAATTGGTTTGAAATCATGTCAACTTCGGTTAGGTCGGTCTGCTCACAAGCGACAGTTGGCGAAGTGCTTGCTGAATGCACTCCAAGATTTTATGGTCATCGTTCGAGAATTGTTGGCTCAGCTCGATCACGATGACGTCGAAGGAGCCCTGCTCCTGACTCATCTCACCCAGCTATACAAGTTTAAGGAACTTCTGAATGCGCTCAGAAATCTGGTCGATCGGGTCGAGAATGGCAGTGATGAAGTACCGTAATATTTGAAATATTTGAAAATTGCACTAACTACAACATCGTCATTTTATTCAGCTTCTGGTGGACGAATTGCGTGAGCTTTGCTCTTCCGGATGGCCATCGATTCGAGTGACTAGTGAAAAGTGAGTAAGTGCTGAAACATGCGGTGTTTGATTTGTCTATTTCTGTCAGAATTTTGATGGAGTACAACACTTTATATACCGATTTATGGAACTGGATGATTTACGGGTATCTTCGAAACGACGAATCGTTTAACAAGTTTTTCATCGAACAACAAGGATCGGATTTCGTTCTGGCCGTCGAAAGGATTCCATCTTTCATTAGCGCGACCACGGCTGACAAGATTCTATTCATTGGTCTCGTCGTGCATCTATTAAAGCAGCACAGAAAGGGTAAGGAAAGCATCGACATTAGTTCTCACAAAAGTCTTGATAGTTTTTTGTTTTTTTTTAGAGCAACCAGAGATTTGCCTGTTCAGTGACAGTTATATCGACTTGTGGAAGAAGTTTTCGTCACTTGAAAGAGGAAGTGATTTCGACGTTTACGAGTTCGACTTTCTAATCGAAGAAATTCGCAAAATCGCTGCCCAGGTAGACTTTGAGCGTCAATTTACCGGTGAACTTAAAGATTTCGAATATTCGATTGCAGCACTCGTGGAAGTTTTTCATGGAGGAAAAGCAGCTCCTCAAACATTTCCAAGTGATCAAAGACTTTTTTCTGTTTGAGAGGGCAAACATCTGGTTTGTTTTCATAAACGAAATGATCTCGAGGAGAGGTCAAAACGGCTTCGGTCACATCAATGCTACCGGTTAGAACTCTTCGTTGAAAAGTATGCATCCGACTTTAGGGCTTCGACATTTTCCCCCAGAATACCAAATGATATTTCGAAGATGTTTGTTCAAATGCATCTTGAATGAAGAAGAACTCGTCTTCTTGCAAGCCCATCTGAAGTTGTCAGTAGTGCAGTCAGATTCTGATTGGCCGCGTGTCGTGCTACAATACAGCATGCCATCACCAGTCGAATTGATAATTTCCGAAAACTCATTCAAAAAGTAAGAAAATATCCGATGCATAGTTTTGTCTTGTAATGCGATATCTTCATTCTCTGTTTCACACGTTAAGGCGTATACAAGAATAGTTGTAGAATAGACATTAGGCTACTGTGTGTGCGTTTTAGCGTTGTTTAATGACTGTATCTGTACTTGTTATGCACTAACTTTCATTTACATTATGCCGCTTAGGTACACCGACGTGATGAACTACTGCTTATATTTAAAACGAGCTTGCCTCAACATGAACCAATCGTGGCTTCAGACAGTCAAACTCAAATCACACATGGACAACAATGCGAAGCAAATCAGATTCCTGGTTCATAAGCTTCATTTGATTATACAACATCTGTATTACTTCCTTCAGGTATCTAAACAATCGTTAATATCTAAATGATGCCCTGTGCTCACTGGCGACTCTGATCGAACATGTTTCATGACAGGTGAATATCATCCAAAGACTCTCCGGTAAATTCATCGAACGAATGAACAAGTCTCAAGATTTTGAGAACATCCAGACTAAGCACCAACAGTTCGTCGCAAGGATTATTGCTGAGAGCTTTCTTTCGTTGAAGCCAGTAAGCATCCAACTTATACATGGTCTTGTCATGAGTATCTTTCGTACACAAAGTTAGATTCAGACTGTCTATGCTGTTGTAGATTCACAGGTGCATCGTCAAGCTGATCAATTTTAGCTTTCACCTGGCGAATTTGCGTGATGATCATTTCTCCGAAACTACTGTGACCAGCGTGACAAAAGTGAGTATAATTTGCATTACCGTTACGCTACGCTAGAATAATGCCGATATTTGTCTGTTTGCTCAGACATTCACCACAATCACCTACGAACTGTATCTCCTGCTGACAAGTGTCAAGAGTCACCAAGTATCTCCAACGCTTCCCTATCTTCTACTGCAGATAGAAAGCTGCTTGGTAAGCAAAACATGAACAAGATTTGCATGGGTAAATACTTTTAATTGTGATCAGAAAGAGTAATAATTACGCGGGTAAATAAACGATATCTTTGTGTATAACTATACTGCTCATTACCATTGTAAACGAGTCGTTTTGTTCCTAATCGAATAATTATCACAATTAAGTACGAAAACTCGTCTCATCTTTCTTGAACATCATACAATCGGGCGGCATATCAAATCGAATGAACGAGATCTGCGTCACTTGCACTATGAAGGCAGTCCGTTAACGAAACAAGTTTTTTCCTCACATGAGGACGAACCTCACACGCGTTAATTATGCCATTCGCTAATGAGATTATCAACGTGGGCACAAATCGCTGTGTTGTCAGATCATCATTATAATTTTACATCGACACCTACACACCAGCGATTTGTATCCACATCTCGTTGTCAAAATTGAAACACGATTCTCACGTGTATTCCTGTAAAATTCATTACTATCACAATTATGTTAACGAATATGCGCAAAAACTCGCATCAATTTCTTAAATAATAGTTCTTAAGGCTGCTATTGGGACGGATTGGAAATAGATTCACCTGTAGTGGTTTTGATTCGATTTTGGACGCAACTGGCGTTGTGTGTGAATACTGAAACACGTTTGCTGTTACTTATTCGGTTTCACTTCCAGTAACTGAGGATAATTCTCCACTATGTTGAGAAGTATGTTGTCAATGTAGGTACGAAGTTTCACGTTCACGTCCTGCTGTTCGCGCAATGCAGTCCGCAACTGATCCAGATTCAAATTGCCTAATTCGTCGGCCAATGAGTTGGCTTTTGAGGCACCTTCTTGTAGCAGTGACCTGCCTTCTTCGAGATGATTGTTCAGCAGTTGAGCTTGAAGTTCTTCGTTCGCTTCTCTCAAGGCACGATTGTCTTCGCGCACTTCGCGCATTTCTTGTTCGACTTCAGTTATGAAACGCATATTTCGACTATCTATCGACGTCGTGGAAGCACGTTGTCTGGAATTATTGTCCATTAGTGCCAGTTTTCGCAGTTCGGTGAGTTCGGCAGTGAGAGCGTCGATCACTCGCTTGTTGGCTTCTTCTTCGTCGCGATACCGACGCACAGTTCCCTTGATTTTGTTCAATTCTTCTTGAAGACTTTCGATTTCGGTTGTTCTCTCGTGCAGTTGTTCTTCGGTAGTGGCCTTGTCATTGCGAAGTTTCTCCATGGAAGCTTCCTGTTTCCGCAAGTCGTTCCTTGCATCGAGCAGTTCTTGTTGAAGTGTATAAATTCGGTTCAAATATTGCTCCAACTCGAACGACATTTCGCGTTCCTTTTTCTCGATTGCGAGGCGAAAACGTCGGTCGTCGTCTTTTCGGCGATCTTCGGTCTGTATTTCGATCTCGCGCAATTGATCTTCCAACACGTGAATCCTAGCCGGGACAAGGACGAGACGTGAGCGGCGATAAGCAGTGAGCAAAGGTCGATAAGCAGTTGACTTACTTGGCTAGGAGACTCTCATTCTCCTGTTTCACTTTCATATACCGGTCGTCGTTCGATGTTTGACTTTCAGTTAGCACTTGAACTTGTTCCTGTAGGGTGTCGATCTGCAAACAAGAAACACCAGTAAAGTATGGACTTGATTCCTTTGGTCCGTGTCTCACCTTCTGGCTTAAATCGAGAACGTCATCCTCCAGAGAGATTAAAGGACTGAAATCGATGCACTGACCGTCGGACGATGTTCGCGACGTATCCAACACCTTGTGTGACATTTGTTCTGTGTTCGTCTTCTGCAATGCCAACTGAAACGACTCCAGTTCACAGTCTCCTATTTTGCCAACCAAACCAAACCTCTGGAGCAGCAACCAGCAGAGCCAGCAGAAGAGCTCCAGCATTGTGACGTCGTAGAGTTATTAACGCATCGACGAATCACGGAATGGAATTGCAACGGCGGCATGAACCGAGACGTGCACCGCTGCGCCGCCGCCGACAATCGCCGGCATTTTTTTTGCCCTCCGCCGCCGCCGCACCATTACAAGTGCATTGTTTGCGACGACGATTTAATGATGAAACTTTTTAATCAGTCACTGACGGACTATTTATTAACGTAATTCGCGTGCCTTCTATCGTTCATCACCAGCCTTGTCACAGTTCTCATTCACCGTAACCACGTCTTCGTGTTGCCATTGCAAACTTGGGTCTCACTCTTCGTGCCAAGACACCCAGACGCGATTCGGACGCAGGTCCTTCCGATGGCTTCTTCGGTCCAGTCTTGCGACCGAATGCCTTCCGGACCGGGTGTCTAGTCGACTAGAATGGTCTGCACATCACTTCGATTTGAATCTGAGTTGACGTCGGCAACTATGTATGGTGAATTCGAGTTGTCTGGCGATCAGTCGTCCGTCTGCCTGGCTTCCTAACGTTGTCGTGGCGATGCGATGAAACCGGGGTGAGTTTTGCATCTTCTTCACTCGTCTTCAGATAAATATCTCTACTGAAATTGTATCATTGCAGCTTCTTCAGAGTATTCTGGGACATCGTGTCGCAGTCTTTCTACGAAGCCAAGGTGCTTGTTGGTGTTCCCATCTTTTATCCGTACATTTCGTTCTCTATGATGTGCCGAGCATACATGGATGCTGACAAGGACAGCAGGAATTTCGGTCTTGAAGTGATCTGCTATCGAAGTGACAAGAAGATACCCGAAACGACAAACTACAAGCACAAAGTCGGCGCGTCGCTTAAGCCGAAGCTCGTCAAACCGGGATATATTTTTGTCAAGCTCAAATCGGAGTTGTTTGAAGCTGACGTCGATGCAGGAGAAGATGAATCCATGACGAAGACGGAAGACGACTTCCGAGGCAGGGAGTTCGAGAAACAGTTCGCTTGTCGCTTCAAGGAAGGCAAACCAGTGATTGAGCGCGGAACTTTCGGAAAAGGTGAGTTGAGCTTGTTGCTTAGTCAATCCTGGCCCAGCGGTCATTTCCAATCTAATTTATCTTCTCCTCCATGAAAAGTCATCGTGGAACGCATGATCAACGAAACATCCAGAGAACAGTTGTTCGAATTCAACTTGCATCGAAGTGGTACTGATCCAGATGCAATTTCTACAGAAACTACGGAACAGTGGCAAACAGCCGCTGCCATGAAAGAACTGGCAGTTTCACAAAACATTAGTCACGATAATAGGTGGAAGAAGCTCGCCAAAGATCTCGGTTTTACTCGCAACGAAATTAACAAGTTTGCCAATTCAGACGATCCCTTCTTAGCTGTTGTCAATGCGTATCAGAGTCGAGGTGGAACGCCTGCAGAATTTATTGACGCTGTATGCCAGGTAATGTTCCTCATCACTGTATTTGTGTTGGTTAAAGACTGACGCTGGTAGTTTTGTGGTTCATAGGTGAGCCGTGACTTTAAACTAAAGGAAAGTGGTCAGTTGAGTCCGTCAACATCGCGCAAGAACTCGACTCATTCACCTGCCAGGAGCTCGAAGAGTGACGTTAGCGAAGCGCACAGCAGTAACACACGAAGATGGGCATCCTTGAATTTTTCACCGTCAACCAAGTATAAAATTGCCGAAGACTCTGAGTCGTGTATTTCTGAAGGTAATAATTTCGGCTTGCCAAATTAGCCTGGTTGGTTGTTCGTTTAGCTCCGCATGCAGCCCTGACCGCATGCAGTTGTAGGCACTTTATCATTGCTTGTACCTGCTTTCATTACTGGGCTGATATCAAAAGTATTGGCACATATGCACTGAGATTCGCGATCGGACGATGTTCGCGAGGAATCAATCTTATGTCACATCTTTTTCGTTTGTCTTTCACAGTGCCAACTGAAACGACGAACGTGTCGACCGCGAGTTCTCGAAAGAGATCTGCACCGACATCTAAGCATACCGGCAAGCGGCGACCACCGCCAAAGCGAAGAAGGCGACCGAGACGAGTTTATAGTGAATATTCGGAAACGGTGTCGAGTTCGGATGACTTATCATCGACTGAAGACAATCTGTCAAATGCGACGAAATTGTCAGACACCGAGCTTTGGAAAATCTCATCTTTGATGGAAACGATGAATTGGCGAGCCCTCGGCCGAACGCTCGGTCTCGAGGAAAGCGTCATCATGAATGTCGAACGAAAATATCTGTCTACCGATAATCGCGAGTGTGTTTACCAGATGTTGATTGAGGTATTTTTTGGTTTCATCTTCAAGTTCTTGCTTTTTATTGTTTTATTGTTTTTTTCTTTAGTGGAAAGGAAAAATACCGCAGAAATGTACTTTTGGCAGACTGTATGAAGCCCTAATCAAAGAGAAGATGGTATCTGTTGCCAAGAGTCTCTCTCTCATGAGAGCTGGTCAGAACAAAAATGACGCTGCTTGATTATGAGTGAATGCGAATCTATTTTGATCTCTTTCTCAATTATTTTATTCACATTCCCCCATAAGGGACATTTGTATTTATATTCACCTGTATCCATAATTCACTTGTTACTGTAGAACACATGAGCACATCAAGATGAATTCGCTTGTGAGAGCTCACTCAATGAATCAAAAACTGTTTAGCACAAAGCTCTGAGAAAAATAGTAAATATGTTTTAAAGAATAAAAGATCTTATAAAAAAGAGAATACAGTGTCAACCTGTTTATGTTGACCACCTCCATAAGTCGATCACTTTCGCTCGGACCGGACATTAACAGAGCTTAATAAATGTGCGTTGCATAAGTCTGTTAGAATGTGCCTGCTTTGACATAAACAGGTTGAGACTTATTGGTCGATCGCCACGTGATTGAAGCCATCCTACACGTGCGATCGTCAACGCAGCATCTCTGATTCCACATTCGACACCATCATTCAATTCATATATTTACCTACCTATGGCGACTTTTTCGCGCATCTACAAACGTCTTTGCATGAACAAACTGTCATATAAGTCTATGCAAATTCGACGCTTCAACTCAAGTGACCTGACAGTCGAAAAGTCCTCTGCGAGAACGGTGAGAACGAATCTCAAATTGAACATGTTTATGGATATCATTCTCGCTAATCTGTATACTCGGATTTACGTAGATTGACATAGAGAAGTTTTCAGTGGACAGCATACGCAACTTCTGCATCATCGCGCACATCGATCACGGAAAGAGCACGCTGGCTGATCGACTTCTGGAATTGACGGGCGTTATTGTCAAAGACGAACACCGCCAAAACGAACATTGTTTCCTGGACAAGTTGCAAGTGGAACGAGAGAGAGGAATCACCGTCAAGGCGCAGACTTGCTCACTAGTCTATCGCCATCCATCGCACGACAAACCGTATTTGTTAAACTTAATTGACACTCCCGTACGTCAGTTTGATTACTGTTACAATCACGGTTACCGGTGCTTAACGTGGTTATTGCTGTTTGTCGCAGGGACACGTCGATTTCAGTTTCGAAGTCTGGCGTTCTTTCGCTGCCTGTCAAGGAGCTATTCTTCTAGTTGATGCCAATGCTGGTGTTCAAGCTCAGACCATCGCTCATTTCAATCAGGCACTTCTCTCAGATCTTACCATCATTCCAACACTAAACAAAATCGACCTGAAGAATGCAGATCCAGAAGCTGCTATGGCCCAGATGAAGACTTTGTTCTCGATTGAGCGAGATGAGGTACTAAGAGTGTCGGCCAAACTGGGAACGGGAGTTGATGAACTACTTCAAGGCGTCGTCGATCGTGTTCCTTGTCCGCAAGCTGATCTCCAGCGACCATTTCGAGCTGTCCTATTCGATTCGTGGTTCGATCGGTACAAAGGATGTATATTATTGGTCTCTTTACTTGATGGAAAACTGCAAATTGGTGACACATTTAAATCTCTGGCGACGAACAAAGTGTACGAAGTGAAAGACATCGGAATCATGTATCCCGATGAAGTGTCGACAAATGTTCTCTACGCTGGCCAAGTCGGATATATCTATGCAAATTTACGCACCATAAATGAAGTGAAAATCGGTGATGTTCTCTTCGATGCTAGTGTCTCGGATACCGAGAGTCTCAGCGAGGGACTTCTGCAAATTCAGAAAACGAAAGCTATGGTCTATGCCGGCATTTATCCTTGTGACCAGTCGGAAAACAATGCTGTTAGGCTAGCGTTGGAAAAGTTGTGTCTCAATGATGGCAGTGTCGAAATGGAGAATGATTCAAGTCCTGCTCTCGGTCACGGCTGGCGATTGGGATTCCTGGGACTACTGCATATGGAAGTATTCTGTCAGAGGCTAGACGAGGACGTCGTGGTCACTTCACCAAATGTGCCGTACAAAGGTTGATTGTCCATTTAGCTTTGCCTCAATTTGATTACAAGAATTTTCTCTCCACTTTTAGTCAAGATAAAAGGCGAGAAGAACATAAAATTTTACCAAACGGACACGCTGACAATAAGGAATCCACTTAAATTTCCGATACGCGAAATTATAACCGAGTATTTCGAGCCGATGGTGACGGGCACCATCATCACTCCGGATGGGTATCTCAGCGCCATTACGTCACTTTGCATGGAACGCAGAGGAGTCCTGGTTCAGTCGCAATACATCGACAACGCGCGGCTCATGATTCAATACAAATTGCCGCTCAACGAGATTATTGTCGACTTTTATGACGCTTTGAAGTCGTTGTCATCGGGACTTGCAAGTTTCGATTACGAAGACGCCGGTTATGAGCAGACCGATTTGGTACGACTCGACTTCTTACTCAACGGGAAAATGTGCGAGGAATTGACGCAAATCGTTCACGCTCAAAGAGCCAAGACTATCGGTAAGCAGATCTGCTTGAAACTGAGAGATACGTTACCTCGACAACAATTCAAGATCGCCATTCAAGCTGCGATAGGTGGAAAAGTGATCGCACGAGAGGATGTCAAAGCCTATCGAAAAGATGTGACAGGTAAATTGTATGGAGGAGACCGTACCAGAAGAACAAAACTCCTCCAACGACAAGCCGAAGGGAAGAAACGAATGCGAATGGTGGGCGACGTGCAGGTGCCTCGCGAGACGTTTATTGATATTCTGAAAAGGACCTGATAAAGACCGACATCGAATAAATTATCGGTAGTAATAATTAAGATTTCCTGCGCACTAGACTAGAAGTTAGAAATTGAAAACGATCCAGTTGTCTGATCGCCATGAACTGAACAATTGAGTTGAGCAATCATAAATGCTGCAGGAACAATCCGACACAAAAAAGAAATATGCAGATTAATTTTGTTTCGGCTTGTTTTTCGCAATCAAATCGGCGACCGTCTTGACGGCCTTGGCGTAAATCTCGTCAGTGTAGCGATGATGCTTTAGGCCAGGGAACACGACGACGAACAAAACGACAATGTATGTGAGGAACAGATTGTTAATCATGTTGCCGATCCAGGCGAACACGACGAGCAAAGCCAGAAGCGAAGCGAAGTAGGTCTTGGGCTTGGTCTCCTTGACGTGCTTGATATACTGCAAGGAGGCGACAATATTGATCCAGGCATTCGCCAGCTCCGAGCAGATGGATTCGAATTGGCGAGTATCCTGTTCATTCCTGAACGAACGGAAACAATACATGGATTAATCGGTAATGCAGTTGTCGGGCAAGTGACTAACCACTTGGACGGATCGAAGAGATTGGTGCAGAGCAGAGGCACAGCGTAGTCGGCCAGGGTACAGATGATGCCGACAATGGAGAACGTCGTCAAGACAGAGGCATCCACGTACCAGATCAGGCTGAAAGGGGGCGAAGACAGATCGACTGGGTTGGGTTTGGATGGATAATGAGGGGTGACACTTACAGAAAGGCGAGTGTGACAAGCAGGGCCAAGACGGGAGCGTGGTAGGGCTGAGACCAGATGAGGATGGAGTGCAGGTGGACGACCACCTGGCGCCAGGAGCCCATCGAGGACTCGATCTGCGCCTTCAGAGCCTAACCATGATCAAATACCGAATCAACAATCAATCGTGTTGATAGTCTAAACGCTAATTACCTGGGAATCAGTTCGATGATCTTGAGCGTCGGCCATTCTTTCAGCTGGTCGAATACAAACCGCGAGGGTGCGCAGTCGAAGATGAACTGAAATCGGTCGAGTTTAAATTTGCTACGCAATTCGAGCGGTTCAGACGATGTCGGTAACGGTGCTCTGTCCAAACGGGCGCAGACAGACGGTGAAGGTGGACGGAAATACCAGTCTGCTGACGGTAAGCGAAACTTGTATGTTCAATGTCGATGCTCGCCGCGAGTTGCTAGCTCAGCACCACTACAACTACCTCCTACTTCTCCTTCTCCCGTTGATCGCGTGCGCGTCACGCTTCCAATCGAGCTGAGTCGAGTCGAGTCTCTGCCTACGTGACTCCTGGCACAGTTCTGATTATCCTCCGTTTCAATATATCAGTTCGTCATTTGTATCGCACAGCGTTTCCATCGTCATGTCGCACCGGTCTGATAGATTAATAGATAATTGTTCATGCCTCTCGATGAGGCCATCAATATCGTCCATGAGTACGTGATGTGCGTCGGTCGCGTCCATCAAATCTGCTCTGCTCCCTCTCTTGCTCGTTTCTAAATCTGTTCCGTCATCCGCTGCGATTGACCGATTGATCGACCGACATCACAAGCAAGTCAAGTTTGTCGACTGTATTGCATCAGAATTCGATCATGTTGCCATTGACATCGTTGCCCGTCATGGTGTCGACCGCAACACCATCACCAGCCACAATCGACATCACCGATCTGGCCTCGGTCCTCATCCAATGTTTCGCACTCATCCTTGCCGGATATCTGTCCGGTCGATTCGGACTCATCTCTGAAACTGAATCGAAAGGTCTCGGCAGTTTTGTGTCATATTTCTCACTTCCGGCACTCATCTTCATGAGTTTGGCCACATCGAATTTGGGCTCAATGAATTGGTCGTTCATCGCCAGCATATTTTTAGCCAAGACGCTGATCTTCACGGTTGTGGCCATCATGACGCTGATATTGACGAGACCCTTGAACACGGCCAAATCGGGTTTATACGCGATATTTACGACGCAAAGCAACGATTTCGCACTGGGCTACCCGCTAATTCAGTCGCTCTATCACTCGACGCATCCGAAATTCGCTCAATATCTCTATTATTTGGCTCCCATTCAACTCATCATTCTCAATCCAATTGGGTTGATCTTGATGGAGTTCCAGAAGCAGCATGACAAACAGCACACCAGGAGCTCGACATCATCGTCTAATAAGAACTCTGCATCGATCATAAAGCCCATTATTAAAGGCATTCTCACGAATCCCATCATATTAATGACTGTTCTCGGCATCGCATGGAATTTAATCTTTGGCCACGAAATTCCATCGCTTTTGTTCAAGCTTCTCAATGTCCTATCGAGCGCTTTTGCCGCAGTCGCCCTATTCTTGTTAGGACTCAACATTTTGGGCAAGTTCGACGTCATCCGAGGTGATTCGCGAACTTTAATTACTCCCATAGTGCTAATTATGATCAAGATCATCGTCTTACCTATGGTTATGCGACTCATTGTTGAGCACTTGACAACTGCTGATACGGACGAAGAGCAAGCAGCATTGACAAACTTCGGCTTTCTTTATGGAACATTTCCCACAGCACCGACAGTATTCGTATTTGCTCTTCAGTACGAAATGTCGACGACGGTCGTGGCCACCGGAATGGTCGTCTGCACAATGCTTTCGGCCCCTTTCATGTTCGTATCAGCCAATATGATACGTTTATCAGGCACGTCCATTGCCCCGTCAATGTTCCGGGAAGATCTTGGCCTCACAATGAGCTATGTTGGTCTTCTGAACGCCGTTGCGTCCACCTGGGTCATTTTCATCCTCTGCTGCGGTCGTCATTGGCAGTCCGTCACTCACCGAGCTACTTTGGCTCTCGCCTGTTCGCAACTGGCCATCGGTCTCAGTGGTTACGTTTGGCAGTTCCTCGATGCGACCGATTCGTCGACCTTTGTACATGACTTGCAGTACTTCCTCTCTGTTGGTGGTGTGCTATCTGCACGCATCTGGACATCTCTATTGGCCGTCACATTGGCGACATTGCATTGCAGAAGTCTGTGCTACGCCATCAAGATCAGTAAACTGCTATCGAAACTGGCGATTGTTCTGACAATTATCCTTCTCTTCTTGGTCATTTTCGTACCGCATTTACCACAGAGCAAGAACACGGATCCAAATTTCGCATTCGGCGAATTTCAAGCTTACGTCTCCGTCATCCTGCTAGCTGGTTCTCTTCTGATCACAATAGTCTGCTTAGTTGTTCAGCAGCGTTTTCAGTGTCGTGAAACGAACAGACGGCACAACCAGTATCACACCATCAACAGCGACGATGTTGAAGAAGGCAGTGAGTCGACGCCTTCGACGATCGGCCCTCATCGAGGTGCTACCGCTCGCCATCGAACCATTTCTTCTTCTAGTCACACGTCTGCTTGTGGAACTTCGGGTGCTCTCGATGTCGAAGACCTTCTCAATGATGGTGGTGGTACCATTAACGAATTGTGTGACGTGAACCAGCCCTGTTCCAGCAAACAGAGAAAAGTCTGTTCGTCTCGTGTCAGACGTTACAGCGAGCAAATCCAAAAGGCGACAGAAGCAACTCCTCTGTGCTACAACGAAGCAATCATTGATTCATTGACGAATAGTTACCATCAGATTCTCTCGCATACAGTTCTCCTGCTGACACTTTGCCTGTCCATGTTTGTTGGTCTGACAGTGTCGATAGGCAAGCTTTTGGTAGAGAAGCCCACCGGTATCATGCTGGAACTCGAGTTTTTAGACGTCTTGTTGAATTATGGTCAAGGAGTGGCCACGTGCCTGTTGTTCGGTCTGAATACATCTGCCGTCTATGATGTAATCAGCCGATTGATTTTCCGATCTCATGCCGAAGGAAGAAAGGTTCGGTTGCCGCCAATCGATGAGCTAAGCGTCATAACGAAGCACGTCTGCAATCAGTTTTCGACATACCACATCGAGAGCTGCCGCGATGAGATTACGTTCGAGTGTACTCTGAACGATGCTGCAGCCACTGTGTTTAAAGGATCTGCTTTGGTAGCGTGGCTCATCAATGCTGGCCTCTCACCTGACCACAAGCATGCCGAAATTTACGGCCGTCATCTATTATTCGGAAGAGTGATAGAACACATTTCTCAATGCCAATATTTTCATGACTCGCCATTCCTTTATAAGTTCACAATGGAAGATTCCGGCTTTTCGACTGATTGATTTGCGTGTTATAACGACTTCAAATTTCCAAAGTCTAAGACTCGTCAATTGCACGTTTTGTTTCATAGTTTTGGCCTGCATATCTAGTCAATAAAAATTGTATATGTATGAGTTCAACTATCCTGCGAACGTGAATTCTTTCTTGTCGACTTAGGTGTTGGAGACTGCCTGTTTGAAGCAGGGATTCAGCCAAGCTCAATATGGCCTGTTGTAAGCGTAGTTTCAAACTACTAGTTCACATTAATTAGCTTGTCGTATTCAACTTTTATCTTATTTTCACAGTCGAGGCAACAAACCGCTCGATCTTAGTTTGTCTGTGCAGTTCGCAAATATTCCCAACAATGCAGAGCTGGAATTGAAGCCTGATGAGAGAAGAAAAGAGAGTAATGTGATCGTGGCCGTTCAGTTCGAGTCTGAGAGGAGGCATGGCGAAGTAAGCTAAATGAAACTTTAGTTACGCTCAGATACATGTTACAGAAAACGTTTTTCTTATTCCGAAAAAAAGTTTGCACCACACGAATCTTTGTGGAATGTGATTAGCGCACTTTTCGGTCAAGTGGCTTCTGATTCTGCCGATGCACAAGTTGTGTGCATTTACATGAGAAATGAGGTTCGTTTCATATTTATCCGATTACAAGATGATATCATCCAACAAGTTGTCTCTTCAGGTGGCTGGTGAAGAATCATTAAAGAAAACAACTCTTCGCAGTCTTGGTTTAACTAGTGGACGAGCAGCTCTTCGTATGCTCCATCGAAGTCATCAAGCACCGAGAGACCAGGCACACGTCGAGGCGCTCGTAATAAAGAGGAAGTCGCAACAAAGTCCCACTTCTGATGTATTGGAACCGATTCAGTGGCCCGTTAATGACTCAAACTCACAACAGCAAGAGAGTCAAGTCAGCGAGCCGAAACTACAGAAGCTGAACACATCGCACGAGGCGAACCAGACGGGACAGTCCAGTGGAGTGGAACAGATGGGACAGAAAATGGAAATTGGTGCCGAACAGCAACTGGAGAAAATGGAGATTGTACCTGAACTGGAAACTGATGAGATGGACATGGTTTCTACGGCCCAGCCAGGCAGTTCAGAAACGACACAACAAATCGGTGTAGATTCGAAGTTTGAGAATGACGATGAGGAGGAGGAAGATGACACGGTTCACTGGGTACGATTTACAAAAAAAACTTGTATTGCCTCACGACTTCACTTCACCGCATCTTTTTTACCTTTCATTCACTTAGATTGGTGATCGAAACGCATTACTGTTTAGAGTTGAAGATGCTCCGAAACTCAAGAATGAAGTTCCGGATGAGTTCTTCGAAATTACCAAAGCCGATGCTAATTACTTGCTCATCGATTTGCGTAAGCAAATGTAAGTCTGCTTAGCAATGTTCTGTTCTATCTCAATAATGTGGTTCTCTTCTATTTGTAATTGTCCGCTAGTGCTGAAATGACAAATCGGCCTCTGGAAACATGCGAATTGCGAGAAATGCACAAGTTGGAGAGGATTAAGCGCTATCCGAGAACAGTTTTGCGAATTTGTTTCCCGTTTGACCGTCTGGTGCTGCAAGCCGTCTTCAATTCTGACGAGAAAATATCAATGGTGATGGAGTTCGTGCGAACATTCCTCGCCGCTCCGAGTATCGCATTCTATCTTTACACAACACCACCGAAAACTGAACTGATGCCGGAATGCACATTAGCTTCTTCTAATCTTGTGCCCGCAGCTCTCATCCACTTTGCTGTCAGTGCATCGGTCACAACCCACGAATCGGTCCTCAAACAAGACCTAAAGTCAAAAGTGTCATCGTTCAAAGGCGCTGCGAAGGCGGCGTTTGAGATGCGGAAGAGCACGACAAGCAAAACTCAAGTGGCAGGAACAGTTCCCGTAGTTCCGTTGACCATGCCAGTTGCTGTTCCACAGCTGCAACCACCACCACAATCACAGGTACAATCACAAGTTGCGGACGGCCATCACCAGCCTCGCAGTTCTGGTCAATCGAGCGAACAAAAAGTTCCTAAGTGGTTCAAACTTGCGAAGAAGTAACTGTAGTAATGAAACAGGATGCTATAATACGTAAGAATAAGCGATGGCATCATTTTACTACAAAAATGCGAATAAATAAATAATAAACTCTAACTTTGTGCAGCTGGTTTGAAATTGTGATAATAGCTTTTTGTAAAATCTATCATGATGTCTTGGGTGCACTCGGGCAGCTCACTCGAATAGAGGCCTGGTGAGCCAGAATAGATGGCGAACGCCGGCACAACGGTGCCTTGGGGCAGGACCGTGTTGTCCGCAATGGCGCAACAGTCCTTGAGAATAGAGTGCCGACCGATGACGCAGTTGCGTCCAATGTGCACGTACGATCCGATGTGCGCTGCGTTCACAATGCTCTCCTCTCCGATAAATACGTAGTCGCCCACCTGCATCGGCAGGAATGCCACCCTGAAAATTCGACAAGCACACACACGGAGATTCAACTCGGACGTGCCTTCTCGGCATCTAGATACAAATTAACAGCGCCTCTCCCCACCCTTTGCTGAACTTCTTAAACGGCGGTCTGATGACGGCCTTGCTGCTGATTATGCAGTGACGACCGATCTTGACGTTGGCCAGGTCGCCACGGATAATGCAGTCCGACTGGATGATGGTCTGGATGGAGAGACGACCTGTTAGGACAAGTTATGAATGTTGACGTCGTGCTCACCTTTCCCATTAGCATGATGTTCTGACTGCCGCAAAGCACAGATTTCCGACAGACTTTGTTGCCGGACGCCGTCTCGATGTAATCGTTCGGGTTGTATGGAATGACGGGCAACTCCATAACGGTGATGCGGCCTGTGACAAGCCAGGATCTGGTTTGCAAAAACGCGCTACGAAGGCTGACAAATCGCCTCATCATCGTTGCAAATTCGCTCACCAGATCGGCGCCACTTTGTGTTTGTTTGCAAATCGACGGTCGGCAGCACGACGTCCCCGTAATTGTCGTTAAATCACCCAATAATGGACTCATTGCGCGAACAGGTCATGATTAATCAGTTTGTTTTGGCGGCCGGGTGTGCGCGAGACCAGGCCAAGCAAATTCTGCAGGCGGCACACTGGCAATTCGAGGTGAGTGTCGAGTGCG
>JAGGCA010001504.1:612-16597 GCA_022876805.1 Osperalycus tenerphagus | reverse complement strand
TCGTTGTTCTACGCTATGCAACACGTCAGTAACGAGATGCTGACGAACGAAGGAGAAAAGTCGAGAAAATATTGACTGGACGGAGATGAGCGTTGATGAGAACAAGAAAATTGATGCGGATCGACCGAAATGTTTGATGAGAGTTGATGCAGGTTGTCAACAACTACATTCACTATCGAATTACTTTTCTCCATGACCACCCTTTCACATGTATCGTATTTACGCTTTTGTAAATCATGTCATCATTAATTATGGGCTTTCTCTGATCACGATCGTTCCATGCTCGACGCGAATGCATGACCAGCCTGCTTCTCTCAGGTCTAGTTGGTGCAAGTCAAGATCCTTTCAATGTCCACCTTTCTCTTCTCTTCTCTTCTCTTCACTTCACTTCACTTCATCTCCGTATTTGAGTTTCTGTTCAGCTTTTCAATTTGCTTATCGCCGTGCTCATCGAGACAGCATTCGCCGAACGATGAACGAACAAGAAAAGATAAATAATAGATATATTCGCATGCATTTTAGTTTTACTTGCACTAAATCGACAGGTCTTGAAATGCTGGTAAAATTGAGGTCATGACCCGGGCATAGAACGTGAAACAATTGCGGAGATCGGAGAGCGAGAAGGAGAAAGAAGGGACGAAGGCTAGTTGCCAGTTAATTGATCGACTACAGCAATACAAATGCAAATGTAAATCGTGAGCAGCGCTTATCGATGAATTAAATTCGGAAGAACAACGAAACGAAGCAAAGCGATCAACAGAGTCGAGTCGAAATGAATGCCATTTAATTTATCGCCGAGTGTCTGTGCTTGTCTCATGTACAAAAAGATAAAGAAAAATGTAAATAATTAATTTAGCCACAAAATGATCAGTTGCTGCTTTGTGCGAGCTGGCAAATGAGTAGGTTCAGCACGCGAGTCCATCTAAGACATGCCACCAAAGAAGAGAAGAGACCAAAATGAAAATGAAAATGGGAGGGCGAGTTGAAAGAAGTCGAAGTCACATAACTGAGAGGCAAAATCTTACGATGGCGAGAGAGACAGAGTAAAGATTGTTCGCTAAAGAAGAGGTCTGCTCTGTGGTCTGACTGGGACGACGATGGTGATGCGAGGCTTCGGACTGTGTGTGTGTGTGATTGTCGGCCTGACAATGCGGCTGGCGGCAAGAAGCATTATTTGCAATGCATCTCTTTTGTTCACAGTAGCGCGTTCGAGTTTATGCCATTGTGAGATGAGTGACACCATAAAGGTTGCATGCATGTTATGTGTCACTCAATAAACTGATCTATTCTACTGATAATGTCGCTTCTTCAGCCTCTCGCCCGGTGCCTGCCATGCCAGGTTTGCATTCACCTCTCACCCCGCCCCTGATTATATACCGCGATCGCCTGTCAGAAATTGGTGAATGCAAAACCCGCTTTTAACTTGTCTATGAACGAAAATGCGATACGACGTTTGACATGCACACTGCAATTGCATACAATTGGCAAGTGGTCACAGCGTAATTCGTGGTTTGCATTGTGCGCCTCCTCGATGCCGATGCTACTCGGCACTGATGGTGCTCGATCTGAGACGAACCTTATTCGTGATCCGATCGCCAGAGCCATTCGTAATTACTGATTGATGATGATGACGATCGGCATTGACATTTGTATACTGTGCCTCAATTAAAATCCCGCTGCCGTCAGACAAGCGAGCACAAGTATGCATCAACCGCGTTTCGAATAGATATACATGTTTATTATTTATATTGGACCGCACGCCAGCAGCTATTACCGAAAAATAAATAACCGCCTGATGAGGGCCGTGACTGAATCTGAAACCTCAGCTCGGCACATGAGAAGCACAGCCAGCTGGAGTAGAGGAGGAAAAAGCGAAACGCATTTTTAGAGTCGCGTCACCGGGAGGATTGTTGGACAAAGAAACAACTACAATGGGCACCGAGCTACCGAAAAACAACACATCACAAGTACCGAGCTCGAGCTTCAGCATAGCTGTCAAGCCATCTGAGTTACCACTTGCCGGTTTGATGCCCAAAAAACACTTATTATCACAGCTATTCTTGTGTCTTTCGGACCATTTCCGGCCAGCACTCAATTGAATTTAATAGTTTGTGGGCGGTCAGCGGCGCGCTAATGGTGGGCAATCAGAACGCGCAACCGGCAGACCGTCGCTCGCTTGGTGGCCTCATACGAACAATAATCACCAGAAGAGTGGCCCCGACGAACGCTAATAACAAAGTCGACCGACAACGCGAAGTGAGGTAACTAACGTGAATTGCATCGCATCGCATCAACACATTCACATCGGCAAATAACGTATTGAGCAATAAATGACGGGTAAAGAAGAAGCAGAAGAAGATATCGGGTGACGATCAAATCCAGAGAACGATGAACTGGCAACTGGCATAAGTTAATATAGACAAAAATTATTATCATCATCATCGTGTCGGTGTCCGTGAGATTATTTCGTCTATTACGCCACGTTTTTTGCAGCCTCTCTCGCGATACGCTCCTCTTATTCTCGCGTCGCTTTTGGCATTTTATTTTTCTATTTGCCACTCTCAATGACATTATATAATGTTGTCTTTTATCGAAGCATAAAAGACATTTTTCCATAAAAGAATGCACTTGGAACGCAGTACCGAGGAGGCGATGGGAAGAAGAACTCCATGAATACGTTCTGTGAATGCGGCGAACAAAAAAGTGAGAATTACTCGCAAAACCAGCAATGATGATCATTGCGAAGAATGAGGCGTGTAAAAAATGGCAACGGCAAGTCGACTTTTTTTGTCACCATGGCCGTAAAAGCGAAACGGCCAACCGAGTCACTTTTGTTGGTTTCGGCATTTTGGACCATACTTAAAGAGCCGGACGTGAAACGAAATTACATGGCGCGTTCTAAACGCTCATATGCAAGTCAATGCTGGACGGTGAACAAGTCACCAAAAGAATGAACAACTCAGTTTATGATTACGGGGGTCGATCCGATCAGTGTGATTGCGTGCCATGGACAATTCAAGTGAACTTCTTGGTCGCGACACCGTAGAAGAATGGCCATCGAGTAGCAAAGAGAAATAGATGAATGGACCGACCTGGACGGCTGGGTGTGAAGTCGCAGAAGGAGCGGAAGACAGGAACGCAAATTGGTTGGCACAAAAACCGTTAACATGGTTGGAAATGGTTGGAAATGCGTCTAAACAAATTAGCAGCCACTTACGCAAACACTAAACACAAAAATGAAAGCCTCTCAGCTTAGACTACGGATTACTTGATATGATATCATATCATTGTCGCCACCAGTCATCATCCTTGCTTCGTGGCTTTTCGCATTCCTCTAAATTCACCAGGAGAGCGGGTTTTTTATACTTTCATTCCCACTCAATGAAACTGAATCAGAGAAAGAGTCGAGGAAGTGGAAATCACGACAAAGCGAGGCAAAGTTTCTACTAGAAGCACGAAAATTGCTGCGAGCATTTTAACCAGTAACGAATTTCGAATAGCGACTGTCAGGAGCGACAACAAACAATGTTGAACAGCGACAATTAAAATGCAGAATATTCACTGAATTTTTCATTTCACTCGCTTTCTTAAAGCCGTCATTGGGTTCAATAGAGGCACACAATGCACACTTTTCAACAGAAATCAATGTAAACAGAGCCTTACGGCGGTAACGGAAATTACGAATCGAGAGTGAAAGTGTTCAAATGAATCGCTGAATCAGTCACGGCTGTTTCGTGGTCTAGTCGTTTCGTTAGTTGTTCAATTCTATTAGAAATTCTTCGTCCTCCTCTCGCTTACAGTGCCTGTGCTACACGTCCTTTAATTTGCCAGAAGTCGCTGAGCAATGAAGAATGGAGTGGGAACATGAAGTGTCCAAATCAAACAGGAATTAGAAGAAGAATCGTTGAGTCTGAAATAAAGGCATTCAACTCGTGAAGACATGAAAACGACAAGACGACAACCGAAGAGATAAATCCATCCATGTGTTCGTTCTAGTGTGCAATATGAGACGCGATAATTTGATTTTGTTCTCCTCTTTCAGACACAACAGCAGCGAAGAATTCTCACATTTTTGTTTATTTGTCTACTTACATATAAATAAAGAATTTTCAGTTGGCAACAAGTCTTGATTAAATCGGTGAATCAGTGAATGCACGCGAGCGGTACTGAATGGCGGTTAATCTTTGCTTTTCTGATGCGTTCAAATTACATCTGCAGTAGCACACAAAAAGCGAACAACCTAACAAAGCTATTGAGTTGATTAAGTGAGGGAGAATGGAGTAAGATGAGAACAAGAATCGAATGGACAAACCCAGGAAACGGGCAGTGGAAAAAACGCGAATCAAGCGAGTCAAATTACACATACAAATCGAATTGATCATAACAAAAGAGGATAACAGAAGAGCGTCGATTGCCGAAAACGTGGCGCGTCCTCCTGCTAATGGATTCGTTGATTACATTGATTACATTGTTCTGTGGCTGAAACACGTTGACCTTTGGCATTAAATGGCAACTCGAGACTCGTAATATTGCTCTGAAACAGATCGAGGTCGCAAATGAGAGTTGCGGCAATGTGAAACAGATTGCAGAGACACAGGTCGGTGTGTTGAGCATCGTGCGTGCATCGCGCATTGCGAGATTCGTGAATCCGAGTTACGATCGAAAATCTGCAAATCAATATCCAGATATCTGAGGCGTCTCTTTTCATGAGTGAATTTCTATTTTCTCGTCAGATTCACTCTGACTGGCAACACTCTTTGTGTGCTTTCTCTTCTGTCTGTCAGGTTATTTACCGTAATGCCAATCACACTATTCGGCATAGAAAAAGACGCACAAATCCTATTGGAGTTGGAATGATACGAAATGAGTGTCGCGCCTCTTCGCCCGTTTGCCAGCCATCCTGCCTGCCATCGCTGCTGTCCGTTTTCTGGCTTTATATAACATCCAAAATTGCATTCAATGCCTTATCTCTGAATGCAGTCGAAAATTGCATTCAATTCGCGACTGATGACACAACGCTATTAAAATGGTAGCGGTTTCGTCACGTTTCGATGCGCACTCACTGATATGATAGCGGTGGGCGCGAGACCGGAGCTCGGAGTTACAAGAGTGACATACCTTCGATCAGTATCGCTCATTATATTCTATGCATATTATCTCTGTCGTGACATGGCTGTCAGCCTAGATTCAGATTTGGCATTAACCAAATATCAAATTCATGCATTCTCGGTCTCACAATCCTCTCATCAGTGAATAACATGAAGAACAAAGGACATCAGAGAAGGCCGGCACGCGACTAAATTCTGACGGTTATTTGAGAGAATCTTCTGCAGACACGGTGTGCAAGCTGAAGATGGTTCGATATGCTAATTCATACCAGACGTATTAAGTTCTCTTAGATCGCTCGCATAAACAGAAAGTCAATTTATGCAATGTTTTCATTAGGCAGCAATACTCGTGGCTTGATGGCGACCAAATTCGATTGAGTGAAATGTTATTGAAATTGCATTTCGTATGCAAAACAAGCACCGCAAAATAGACAGAGAAAGTCGACGAGAAGCGAGCGCAAAGTTGAGTTCCAACACGACGACAATTGAAGCACAAATTGAATTAGCTCACATGTGATGCCGATATTATTAATGCAGTCTCGATAATAATGCGTCGTGTGTGACACGGATAAATAGAATTGTGAAAGCGTTTATTAGAAGTACGCGTTCCAAGACATACGCACTGTTATTTTAACGCCCCGCCAGGACTCTGGAATTTAATGCAATTCAATTGTGGAGAAATAGGAGAGAGAGAGCAGAGTAAAGCAAAACTTTCTCCTCTCTATATTTTGCTCACTTTCTCTTCTCTATCTGCCAGTCTTTCATCATCACTACGACGATACCAAACATCATCATCATCACTTATAGAATGAAAATGAAAATATGACGAAGAGAAGCGGCGCGATAAAGAAGAGGAGAAAACGTTTTGATTTTGCTTCCATTTTCGAACTTTTCTTGAACTTTGTTTGGAAGACAACTTCGTTCAACTTCGTTCTCTGGTAAAGGGCCGTCCAAAAACGAGCTGAAGAGCGACGAATATTGGGTGGAGAGTTAGTTACAATGCAACGAAAAACGTACTGAATACGTTTCGAGATTCATAAATGAGCGATCAATTTCAATATGAATGAAGTGATCTGAAATGACGCCGAATCAAAAATGTAAACTGGTCGAATTTGATGCGAGTCGAAGTAAAGTTTCGCATCTCGTCGAAAAACGCGCCTGTCAAGAACGTTTGAAAGAGATTGAATGATAAAATAGGGCGAGTGTCAAAAAACGGAGTGAAGTGAAAGTGAGCTGATTGAAAGAAAAGGACGACGAAGAGAGAGTGCCAAGCGATAAGAACATTCATCGTCAGATAGACAGACAGACACTGCATCTGCACGACCGATGCTGATTGAATACTGGAATATTTGAAATGAAATTCAAACTCGGCTTGACTCTACTCCGACTCCATTCCAGTCCATTGTGAATGAAACAAACTTAGACTCTGATCGAGAGTGACTTTGTGTGCCACCGACAATGACTTTTGTCACTTAAAATTCCCTCTCCACTCTCTCGTCTCAACATCATCAAAAGTTGGGATTCATTTTCATGTCAATCTACACAACACTAGAAGTGCTGCCGAGCTTTTTTCGCAATGAAATTTCAAGGCAGATAATGGCAGAAGGAGTTGCACCACAAAGACCAGACGGAAGACGAAGACATTTTCCTGTCGTCCTTTAAGTATAGGGTTCGTTCTTCAAGGCTCCCTCATTTCTGGCATCATCATTAACGAACAAGAAGCGAGAGGAATACTGATAAAAGCTCGCTCGTGTGATGTGGCGTATAAATTAAGTACATAGATGCAAGTGAGAATAAAAACTAAACGCAGCGGTACCCAAACTTTATCAGTGATCGTGCTAATGAAGATTTTCTCATCGACACAAAATGCTTTTTTGTACCTTCTCGCACCGTCTCTCATTATCATTTAATGCATTTCGTCATTAAATACCAGCATTATTTATCGCCGTTCACCTATATCCGGAATACAGTGATTTGCTTGAAAAAAATGTTGCGCTACCTCACAAGCAGGATGATGATAAACGAGGCAACGCGTCAGCAACCGAACCGAACTAAGCTCACTAATTAAGGCGCATTAATAACGAACGCCGCAATGAGCCAAAGAATTTGTAATGAAAAGAAATTCCTGGTAGTAATGTTAACGGAATCAACTCTTGGCTCGCACTCCCTGCTCTCATTTTCCCTGATCGGCTCTTATTATTAAGCAGCCTTTTTTATCTTACACATAACAGTGCTGTAGTTCTGCTTCGTCTTTTTTTAGTCATCTGGTGGGTGACAAACAATAGCAAATCGCATTTATGGCAATCACATTCACGGACAAAAACCAATATTGGAGTGAACAGGAAGTGGAGGAGAGAAAGATGTATAACTATACAGATAGGGGAGAGAAAACAATGAAAGCGAGTCAGAGATCTGTCGGAGACGCGCGCCACGAAAAGTTGGTCGCGATCGCGACACTTCCGGCGTGTCACCGTTGGCGTGGTTCTCTCAGTGAGGCTCGAAGTTCGAGACAATCGCCATGCTAGTGTGTCCAATATTGCAAGTGTGAACTTGCCGTCGTCGACACGTCGCTCTCGAGAAGACAGTGCAAACAATGCCAATGCGATGCTCGGTTTTTGTTATTCTACACCACTCCGGGCTATTTTCATTCACTTCAACGGCCTGTCTCTCATTCCATCTGATTTCATTTCGTCTCTGATCTCGCGGCCACCTTCAGCTCAACGAACAACGTCGACACACGAAATCACGTCGAATCATCGTCTCATTCTCTCTCGGGATGAATTTTAATAACGCTGTTCAAATAATCGACTCGAGGCGTCGAAATAGAGCACACAAAAAACGAATTTCTCAATGATTGCCTAGCAGTGAAAGGGGAGTGGAAGAAGACCAAAGCAACAAGGAGACAATAGATTGGTGATGCAGAAATGCAAATGAAATGCACACGAGTGACAATAATCGACAACAATACGGCAAAAGATTTGAGTTTTTCAAATTACGCACAGAATTGAAGGAAATTGTGAACACAAAACAAGCTGATATGAAAGAAGTCTTGCCTTGCTTTTCATTTCCTCACTCGCGTGCCGAACATCGAACACGTTTCAAACTTATCAAAACAAAAGAAGACGCTCGACGTGTTTGCACACCAGAAATCATAACACCAATAAAATGTCATAGAAAACACGACAAATCAAATCGCTTCTTTTTGTTAGCAGTACACGTAGTCGACGATGTATTCTTATCGACTCACTCACATTAGTGCTCAATCTCGCTCTCTCTCTCCTGTTCTGTTTGTATCTCGATACGAGTGAGGAGAACAGAATAACCACATTCATACCAGTGGCAAATCAATTTTTATAACAAAATAGAATGCACAGCAATGAAAATCAAAGACAGAGAAATTTCATATACGCGAAGCCAGAAAACCGGCACGATACCTCCTCTTAATCTATTGTTGGTTTTGCCGAGTGAGCAGATGATGGGAGAGAGGAAAAAATTGTTTCACTCGAGTAGTTCGTAATTGAAGATTGTCTGGCAGATTGAAGAGCAACGAGAATTGAGCGAAATGAAAACGGCGACAGAGACAGAGAAGAGACGAAAGAAAGGCGTAAAACGCGAACGACGAGGAAGGGAAGGTGCGTTGTGTCAAAAAAAAAGCTATAAAATTGCCAAAATTTCCATTAAAATGCACGCATTATCTACGTGTCAGTGACGGTCAACTGTGGGTTCATAGAAAAAACCTTGTATTCAATCATTCATCCGTTCATTCATGCTTCAATTTTCGGTTCACCGTCACCGCTTCGATCATCACAGTCATAATCATTATGATTCGTGCAATGAAATCATTTGAAATGATTCATTTCATTCGACCCGGCCGGTGAGAATATTATTTGTTTGGACATGAAAGGAGCGACTTTTGTTTCATTTTGCCGAACATCGAATGCGAGAAGCGTTCTGCTTGACAGAATGTGGCGTCGAGAATCGAGATCTGCAGAGAGACAACGTTCGACTCAAGGATGGTGCCAACAATCCAGCATGATATCGACAAACATGCACGTTATACAATTACTAGTCTTTCTTTATAACGGTGAGAAATAAATGTCGCGATTTGCAGGCAAACAACTCAAGTTAGCATTACTCGTCACCAACAATACAATTCCCGGTGAACCCTTGAAGAAAAATGGGCAAAGAAAGGCGGAAGAGGTGTGCATGAAGAAAGGAAGTGCGTGAACCTGAAACATCAATATTATCATTATGGCGAACACTTGATTGCATTTCATGTCGACAGCAAAGCAAACGGTCGTTGGCAGTATTCAATATGATGCTTGTCTCACCATCGTTCCGGACAAATAGCCACTGGCTGATGAGCGGTCAGAATGAGCCCAGACGAGTTCACCGACTAACAACCGATCCAATTAAATGGCCATCACACTGCCCCGATCATCTAGTATCAGAACCAGCACTAAAATTTCGAGTTTATGACAAATCATCGTCATCCACGTATAAACTCTCGCCAGAAGCATTCATCAGGCACTCATTCTCTTGATCGCATATCTCCGTTTTGCTCTCATTGAATTCATCGTTCATCCACATCCGCCGTTCATCGTTTTTCATTTCGTGCTCAATATAAAGAGTAGAGAAAGTGGAGAGGCAGAGAAAAAAAATTAATCAAACCACATAAAGATGCTTTATAGATTTTATTATACTTCATAATAAGGACTTTATTGGAGGCGATATGAGACGAGACGAGAGCGATGCCGAAGTTTTACCGCAAGCATTCTCTAGACTGGTGCGATGCGACGCACAAAATGAGCATGAAATTCATTGCGATCTATTAAAGGTTGCGTGACCCACCAACTTATTATGGCTCCAGAGTAGAGTCAGGCGAAACTCTTATCGCGCTTAATTTGCCTGCAACACCATCGCACTGATGGTCCAGCGAACTCGAATCGACTCCACTTGGGCTCTGCATTATTATTAGTGATGACAGTCACTCAATCTTGCGCGAGTTTCATTTCAATGACCATCAAATTATATTGATGCCCATCGACAATAAAAGTGAATCGCAGGACCAGAGACGGGGAGAGATGAAAGTGGTCGCCAGATTTCAAACGATTGGAGCACTGTGAAGCAATCATCATAAAAAGTGAGACATAAACCGACATCAATCGTATCGTCGTCGTAATAATAATAACGAATTGAGAAGCAAACATCTCCGCCATAAGAGGATTAATCAGAAACATCATTTATTAGATTTTGCAAGTATGTTGATATCAGAAACGAAACAGACGCGACTGCGACACAATTCGCTTGGTGAATGGCAAACCACGACGATCTGGTGGTGCCGGCGACACAAACGTCGCAACGCAACCAGCCCGACTTTGATTCACGATTCGTTGCTAGGTTGGATTAGCCGCAACTAAAACATACTAAAACATTGAACGGGTGTGCCTGGAGAATTGCACATCTCTCTTTGTCTTTGTCCTTCCATTTTTCTTCACCCATTTCTTCCACGCTACCAATACCGGCATTGTCGATAATAATACACACAACAACAAACGTGACACAGTTTGCAGAATGTGCGATAAAAATATGATCAAGAACATAGAGCATAGTATTTAGTAAGTGTCCATGGCAAAACTGCTCGCCAGAGATAGACAGGAGGCGATTTCGAGCAATAGTGCGAAAGAGAGAATGCGAAGAAAAGATCAGTTGCGGTGTGCGAACCTCAAACAGTGCATTTCGGTGAGGGTTCGCTTCAATGGAGAGAGAATAGCAACACAAATGTGTTGTGCGATACCCGACTAAAATAGTGGTGTGTGATTCGATTGTGTGTAGGGCTCGCATTGTCATTGTGATCCACGCACTCCTATTCACACACTTTGTTCGCCGTTGTCTATTGGAGAACCGTCATCGGATTTAAGCCGAGCGCATCGTTATCTCGAGCCCCGAAAATCCGCCACTATGTATTTTCAGCATGAGATGATCCGCTTGAAGCTTGTGGTTTGCCACAGATAACAGCGAAACACACAGACCGAAAAACCGAGATACTGAAGCTGCCGCCGCTATTTAGTGCCTCTCTCTTTTAATACCGGCAATACGCAAATCATCGGTATCGTCGAGCTCTATTCTCGTTACTGTGTCATAATAGATTTTTGATCGAGGTGTACAAAGCAGCAACACTCTTCCGCCTGACAGTTTTCGATATAGCTCCATAATGCTCCTGACAATAACACTTGATTGAGAGTTGAAGGAAAGCGATGCCGTAAATGCCGCTTTTCACCCCGAGATGTTTCGTTTTCTACTCTTTGGTATCACAACGACAGTGCCGCGTCAATGAATGATAAAGATTGAAGGTCGCGAAAATAGTCACTTTTACACAAGATGGGATGCTGCGTGTGAATGATAAGCAGTGTGAGTGGCCCAATGGTGAATTTGAGACACCGAAAACGCATTTTGATCTATCAAAGTTTAATTCCGGATTCTAAATGAGAAAGAGAGTGAGTGAATTACATTGTATGCCGAAATAATTCAGTATGTCGAGAATAAGCAGTATTGAAAGTGTATCGTCGCCGGTGAATGGCATACAAACACAATGATAGAAAGACGAGATGCACGCAATTCTTTGCTATACTTCTTCTCTGCTTTGCTTCTCTGCATTTATAACTAGCATTGTTATGGAAAAATTGCATCTTTATGCCCTCAACACAGGAACACGCCATTTGAATATGAAAAGGTCGCTTTCCGGATTTCTTCAACAATCATTTGTCACGAGTAGAGATATTATTTTGTGTTGCGAGTACCGGGAACAGAATGAGAGACAGACAGACGGACAGGCAGAGAGAAGGACACAGGGAAGAAGTAGAAAGGCAAAAGCGCACAATCATAATGCATAATTCGCATACGTTTTGATGCACTCTTCACTATTGCCATAAAAGATCGATCGAGCGGAAAGAGGGCCACGAATACATACCCAGCATGCATGGTACACACAATTGGTAGGTCCACTCTCATTGTGCGTGACACAATAAAATGAGGGTGAAATGTATTTAAGTAGTAAAGCAAAAGCCAAAGTTATGCTTTTCGAAAAGAGAGACAGACGAAGAGCTGAGACCCATCTCTAAGAACATTGATCAATGATCACCTTACGCGAGATCATTGAAAGTGAAAATCTTATTGTGCCTTTCACTAAATTCTCATACTGAGCCGCACATTGGTAAAGTCGCGACAATGTAAAAGAATCGCGCATACATCTGTTTGACAAGCGCTGCATGCAGGGAGTGACCTCAGCCCTCGCCGAGGCCATTCATATTGTCCGCTATTATAATCGCGCTAACCGAACTAAAATGGCCATTGACACCTCTAAATGCAAATACAAAGCTCAGCAAGGTACACAGGGAGAAAAGAATGTCAGACACAAGCACAAAACAGCACCAGAACCGAACCAGAATGAGAATTGCCGTGTTCTGTATTCGCCATCTTCAATCATTGATCTTTGTCGCGAGAACCGCGGAAGAAGACCAATCACAGCGCCGCTCTCTGAAACGGTCCAATGCTGAGACGCAGGAGGGAGTCAAGGGCGGGCCTAGCCGGTGAAGACCTACCCTCGTATTTTCGTATGTATAACTTCGCTAGTCAGACAGACAGTCGTCGTAGTTCAGTTAACAGAGCGGAGAGATCATTACGCGATCAGTTAACTGCTTATTTAGTCGCCAACTCGAGTGCAAAGTCGACGGACTGACTGAATGTCGATGATAAGCGATGCTATTCACGTGGTGATTATCCATTCTACAACAACTGTTAAAGTCGAAGGAAGACAACGAAAATCTCTCATAGTCCAACAAGACGACAAACAAAACGTGTGCCAAAGTGAACTGAAGTAAACACTTCTTGCTGTTGTGTCTCCAAGTTAACCGAAATCTCGATTCTAACGCCGTGGACCCCAAAGACGTGTCACTAACTAATCACTACCTCAAGATGACGATGACCGGGATCTCTTCGAAAGGCAACGATCACGTTAAACGGCCAATGAACGCGTTTATGGTGTGGTCGCGCGGTCAGCGTCGCAAAATGGCCCAGGAGAATCCGAAGATGCACAACTCAGAGATAAGTAAGCGATTAGGTGCCGAATGGAAAATGCTGAGCGAGTCCGAAAAACGACCATTCATTGACGAGGCGAAGCGGCTGCGGGCGTTGCATATGAAGGAGCACCCCGACTATAAGTATCGACCGAGACGCAAACCGAAACCGATGGTGAAGAAAGATAATGGGTACCTCTGTGCTCCATACATGCCTGGCTCGACCCTGGACCCGCTTGCCCGGTTCGCCGCTCTAGCATCGCCATCCGCAGTGGCGGCCGCCGCAGCCGCAGCAGCGGCAGGTTTGCCTCATCTGGATAGTGAGAAGGCAGCAACCGCACGATCATTCCCACTACCAGTGCCACCGATGTACCATACATCTGGCCACTTGGAAGCGATGTCAAAAGCGCCAACACCTGTCAAACCAAGCGCTGATGCGTTCAGCAGTCTTTGTTTCGGACCGTCGTTCTACAACTCGGCGGCAGCCAGCTCTCTGTTATCGTCATTATCAGCTCATTCGCATTTCAACGGCACCGTTAATCACGCACCGGGCCAGCCACACGCGTACGGCCTGCACCCAGGCTCCTGTTCATCGTGCGTTCCCTCTCCGTACTCGTTCCCGAACATGAGCGTCTCATCACCGAACGCGTCGTCGATGGACCTGCGAAATAATCCGTTTGCGGCCGCGTACCTCATGATGAAGCCCGACGAGCGAGTCTTTCATTTTCCCAAACTGTCAACACCACCGAGCATTGTATAATCATGAACCGTGATTGTGACTATAATTGGCAGCCCGGACAACCGGAAGGCTACCATCTGCGAGGTATAACGGACAGACTGATCTTGCATTTTGCATGCACAGAATTACTGTAGATGGTATGATAGATATACGCGTGAAACGGTGAGAGGACAATGATGGTGTTCATGATGGTGTTCCGCCAAACCGCTGTAACGTTATTTAAAGTGTGTGAATGTAAAATTATTCTCGATTGCTTCGTTCATCGTCGTCATTACAGTATTGTACTGTACAGTTAGTTCTATTTAATAGCAGTATAAATAGGTAATGTTGTTGTCGACATGATGGTAGTGCGCGTAATAAGCCGTCATCTCTTCTTTGCGGTAGTCGCACCGCATGAAGAACAGAATAATGTAAATCTCTTCAATTTGACCATTGTTAAGTAAGTAAGTTCCTTTTTGGCCAAACCGAACTAAACTGAAACTTTTAACAATGAACGTCGCGTGTTTTCAACGTGAGTTACGTGGCATTTCATCGGAATTGAGCATTTTAATAAGAAAGCCGCTATTCGTTTCATCCATTCATTCGTCTGCCTTTTATTTGCTGGCATTCATTGCTCGCTGCTTGCTGCGTTGTCGTGACCAAAGTTATCGTAGCTGCAGGAAATAACGGTCAGGACAGGATTCCAAACTTATCGTCCATGCCAATAACTTAGCGATGACAAGCAGGCAAATGAGAGTAAATCGCGACGCAATTCGCCATGACATTTGTGAAGATAATAATAAGTAAGTACTTCTAGAAAAAATGGAAACACGTAGCGTGAATTCGTGTATTATTAATGACAATAAGTGAAATAATTTCCGCTAATTTTGCTCATCATAATTCGTGCAGTGAATGAATTTCATTAACGGTAAGGCACATTGACGGGTAGCGCGTTGAAAGCAGATAAAAGCGACCAAAGCCGTGGAGAGGCAGAGAAAAAGCGAAATAAAAACAGAAACAGACACGAAACGAACCTATTCATGGCGAATAAAGAAGGTAGGAAAAGCAACCGAATTGCTCAATAGGAGATGGGAAATGAAGAATATTTATATATAGATAGACACACACACGAATATAATGAAAAGAAACCGCACAAAACGAGAAACATGATAATCTGTGATGGCATTCAACGTGCACACGTGCAGCAAACGCAAATTTCATCTCTAAACTTGGTCTTTGTCTGTTTTTTGCATCTTCCTTCTCTAGGAAACTGCATCGAACACCAATTTCTAGTCCTCCGCATATGCAGGAATTTTCGACATGTAAACAAGGCACATACTTGCTATGGTCTTTATCACTGGAATTACGAACATCAAAGACGGACTTTTCTGCTTTCAATGCGATTCCTTTTTGTAAATTTATTTAAATCAACTCGACTCGTTTTGAGTATCACCAATGGGTACCGACCACAAAGTATTCCTTATTGCATCATCTAATGCACGAATTTGCATAGTCAGAAAGCATAACTGTTATGCTTCCGCTGAAAAGATGTTTTCTACCAAGCGCGCAATAACAATATTACAACAATGCCTAATTCGGGGTATTACTTGACATGAAATGTCATTCGTTATTGACATGCGACTGGTAGCACTTGCGTAATTGCTAGACAAACAGATAGAATAGGGAAGATCGAGTCTGTGTTCGCCAAACAACAATTAACGGTCGTTGTTATTATTATCTGGCCAATGACGAGTAAAACCTGACAAAGCGGAAGTTGCACAATAGCAGAAATGCGACTCAGTCATGGAAATTTACCTACGCACAAACTATCGCGTTGCTGATTATTGACGACTTCTAACTTGGATTCTCTTCTCGCTTCTACCACTCGGTTGTTATCATTTCAAGTTATTCCTAGTTTCTGTTCTCATGAATTCTTTGTACTTGACAGAAACAGGAGCGGTATTGAAGAACCGCAAGCTGACTTTGCCATTGTCGATATGATAATGATCGGTAAACGTTGCAGTGAGAGAGTCCAATTCCCTTGTCGATTCGATTCGACGTCATCATTATTCCTGTTTCATCTT